>WEIS01047432.1:3663-17891 GCA_013389965.1 Todus mexicanus
GGGCAGGGGTGGAGTCCCCCTGATCCCTGGAGGGGTTTCCAAGCCGTGGAGATGTGGTGCTGAGGGACCGGGGTAGTGATGGGGTTGACAGTGTTAGGTTAACGGTTGGACTTGATGATCTTAAGGGTCTTTTCCAACCAAAAGGATTCTAGGATTCTATGTTGCTGCCTACGTCCCCAGGTTTACTATAACTTGCTAAATTAGTTTGCTGGGATGCGTTCCTTGCCATTACCTGTTTGGGTTTTTTTTAATTTGTGCTGAGCACAGGGAACAGCTCAGGTCGGAAGACAAAGCTCCTGTTTCCCAAGACAGCGAATCCTTGCTGTTGCAGGCATTAAATTCACCTGATGCCCGAAAGATCTGTCAGTGTCGCCTGAGGACACCATCACCTTTCCAGAGAGTGTCATTTCAAAAGAGGGGCTGTGATTTGTATCCAGGATTGCTGAGTGAGTAAGTTTTTTGGTTTATGGGCAAGCCGTGCAGGTCGCGTGGGTTTTCACCTGCTCCAACTTAACTACAAGGCCGGTGATTTCCAAAAGCAGAATGGAGAAAGGAGCTGTTTTGTAACCCAGTCCCAAATCTTCCTGATCTCAGCAGAGAGTTCTGGTCACCAGGGAGTTCTGGGGAATCTTTCTTGTTTGAAGCACAAATTCGAATGTGACACAGATTCATGCTGTAGATTTTGCTAGTATCAAAATAGAAGACTCTAGGTGTGGGGGTTTGTTTGATTTGGTTTGGGTTTTGGGTTTTTTATCCCCATTTGGAAGGTTCTGAATTTGAGGAAAAAAAAAATAATTAAGGAATATTTATGATTTGCACTACCAAAATGAGTGAGATTAAGAATTAGAAGGGTATTTTCCCTTCCCCCTCCCATGATGTGGAGCAAGACGGTCTCTCAAGGAGAGTTGAGGGCTCTCTTTAAGAATGAGGCCTAGCAGAGAAACCTCTCACTTTATGTGTAGGCAAATTCCAGGCAACTTATTCAGCATAATGCAGTTTATGGCCTTACCACCGTGAATTGCTCTCTGACTCACTGCTCCATTAGATTAATTGTCATTTTCCATTAATTCTTTGGCTCACAGATGCTGCTTATTTGTTAGGCCCATGATTTATTGAAGTTTTTTTGTGTCTTGCCAGTTAAATTTCCCTTGCTTATGAAATAAAGAACTTTGTTCGAGATGTGACCAGAATGAACAGTAATTTGAAAATCATCCAGACTTTAAGATGTTACACTGAAAGGTTTATCTGTTGTCTTTCAATTATATCTATATTATCCAGTACGTGTGGTTTGCATCCCACTTTGACCATGGCTTCACAAATGCATGTGAGTTTGGTTTGGCTACCAAGTAGAAAATTAAGGACGTGAAGCAAAGTTCTTACATGTTCTTCTATGGAAACTAATGTAGCTTGGCTTTAAGCTTTTGCCTTTTCTCCCTAGATTTGTAGCTTACCTCTTGAGTGAGTTCCTCTCAAGAGGAATTTGAGGTAAGAGAGGTGGCATTACCTATACGATATATTTGTCCCAGAGAATGAAATCCCTGGAATCTCATCTGGTTTAGTATCTTATTGCATACAAAATGTTGAATATGCTACATAGAATTCCTTCATCTGGCACCTGACTATGTTTTTTTCAAACAAAGAAAATAGCACTTTAAAACCCCCTGTGATTTGGGTGAGGTTTCCCTCAGGAGCTGGGCGCCTTGAAGAAGAGAGTCCAAACTGGCTGTGTGTCGAATCCAAATAAAATATACCTTCGACTGTGAACCAAAACTAGAGCTCTGATGAACTAGAGGTTGCGTTTGTGTGTCTGTTTCTATGGAGAGATCCTCTCAATGTAAGAGTTTTTTAAAATTATTATTAATTTGATTTTTTTCCCTGTGGATCACAAGCAAAACTTTATCTTTAGATATCAAATGACAGGGATCTTCCCTTTAGTGTGTCCTCTGCAACTGCAAGTGCTTCCCTGACTAAGTAAATGGGAGGGGAAAGACGCGTGCTGGACATTGAATTGTACTCAGACAAAACTCAGGGTTGCAATACAAAGCAGTGGCGCTCTCGTGGAAGAACGTGCTGGACAACACATCTCCCACCTCCAGCTGCCATGATCGTAATGAGCAACCAGCCTCATGGAGGCCCAAACCTTGCTCCTCTCCCAAGCCTCCAAGGCCTCCAAGCCTTTCCTTTCCTTGCCATGTTTTCACCTCCCCTTGGGGCAGCCACTCCCCTCCTCCTTTCCTTGCTGCTTTTGCTGATAGCAAAAGGATTTTTCAAGTGTCAGCAGCAAATGAGGAAACCACAAGCAGGGTTCAGAGCTGACAGTGGAGTCCACTGTCCTTGGAGGGCAGTGAGGGTGCTGCTCTTCATGCTGATGCTCCAACCAAGGAGTAGTTTGGCCCTTGATGCTGTTTGTGTTAATATCTTTTTCTAGTGGAGAAGGCAGCAAATTTTCCTTGAAAAATGCAAATATTGAGCATTAACTTGAACCAAGGCAATGCCTCTCTCTGCTGCCTCGGGCACTTTAGATGCACTGATTGCTTTTAAGTGATTATGTCCTGGTGAGAAAGGAAGTGGAGAGTCACATCTTCTATTGCACAAGCCAGGTCTGAGGGGCACCCAGCACCCAGAGCTTCGTAAAGGAGCAGGGTCACAGCAGAGCAGGGAGGGGGTTTAGAATGAACCCACAGATCAATGCTTGTCTGTAACCTAGTGCATTTCTGTGTGGGACATTTCACTGCCTGGTAACTTCTTTATAGGCAGGTCCTCTGTTAAGAAAACTTCACTAATATCATGGCTGATCTAAAGTGTGCTGCAGGTAGTTGGAGAAGGATTTATGGGAAAATCTAAGCCTCTCATAAGATGTTGAAGGAAAACTCTGACCTTTCAAAATGAGGCTGAGGAGCTGGACATTTGCCATCTGTGCTCTCCTGTTTTTTGTCCTTTAGTCCCTTGTGTGTTTTTTCCGTGATGTATTTGAAAGCTAACCAAACAGGATCTGGTTTCAAACCTTTACCTGGAGCTGAAATGAAGTGAAGGTGGTGGAGTTTCACCTTCTTCCCAAAAGCTGAGGTTAGCAGTGCCCATCAGGCACTTTGGGCATGAATCACTATTATTTTCTGCCACGTATGTATGGTGAAAGATGACTTAATGGGTTCACATCAAAGCCGTGATCCTTTCTGATCCGGGGTTTCCTTAAGTGCAACCCTTCAGTGAGCTCAGTCTCCAGCAATGAGAATGTTTGAGCAAAGCTTTTGTGGCAGCTCTTCTTTCCTCCCATGGCCCGTACGAGAAAACAGTCAGCAGAAAATTTGTCTGGATCAGTTGGTTTGAGACCACACGGAATCAGGGCTGGATGCGTGTTCCTCGGTACTTAGCGCATTAGGTTTCCTATGTGCATTAGTCGGTAATAAATTTTTCATGGTAACAAGTTGTTTCATTTGCTCTCCCAAGAGAAGATGATGTGGCAAAGAGATTTTGTTTTCAAAGATGATTGCAGTGGTCTTGTTTAATTAGCGTGCCACAGGTTAGGTCTGTGCGGGAACAGATCTGCTCTGGGGGAAGCAAGAAGCAGGAGCAGGTATCTGCTGAGTGGGGTGTTACGAATTCAGTGATCTCCAAGTCCCTTGTTCTCCTGGGTAATAGACTTGTGATGCTCCATGCCAGGTACTGGAAGGTGTTGGACTGCTGATCAACCAGACAGAAACGTGGAATGGAAAATGATTTACTGCAGTGGTACAAAATTAGGGCCTGACTGTTATTTCACAGACATTCAATGACAAGGGTGTGAGCGTTGCTTTTTCCCTTTAGCTAAATCTGTCTGCCCTTGAAGGTTTCTGTTCCCTCAGGGTGGAGCTATCATCCAGACTTACATCCTGGTATCACCGCAGGTTTCAGTAGCTTGAAAGCAAGTGGCATAAATCTGTGCTCATCGCTATGGTGCTTTAGGACGTGTAGATGAGATCCCTGCCAACTTCTCGTGCATGATATTGTTGTGCTAAATAACTATGTGTGTGTCGGTGTAGAAAGAGGTGTCATTTTTTATCAAAACCAAACCCCTCTTCTTCTGAGATGACAAGAAATGTATCAGAAACAAACTACTCCAGAAGCCCTTTGAGTTTTATGTCTTAGGGGAAACCAGGATAATCTGATTCTCTCTGGGGCCAGCTCTAGCACTAGGAGAAGTCCTTTAATTCTCCCCAGAAAAGCAGTAAGTAAAAATCCTGTTTGACAGATGATGTGCTCCTGCCCGAGTGAATAGATTAAGGGGCCACAGAAATGAAGTAGAAAGACCACTAATATTTTTCTTTTCCATCCTGTGAAATGAGCTGTTACTAGGGCTAAAAAAAAAAAAGGAAAAAGAAAAAAAGAGTGACATTTATCTCCCTCTTAACTTTGTTAAGTAGTGCTGTGCTCCCCAGGAGGAAAACAGTGATCAGTACCTCATGGATGGAGCTCCCTTCCTGTTTATACCTCTCATTGCTTGATAAAGTTCTCCTTTAAATCACACAAATATTATTTCCTTGATATTTGTTCGGAAAGCTGCAGGTGACTCAGGGATGCTGCACAATGCTCTGAAGGACAGGGGGACCAGAGACTAATACTCTAGAAATATTGATGTGAAGTGCATGAGAAATGAACTGAGAGCATGTTTCAGTCAGCAAAACGGGATATAACAGATTGGAGGGTTTGTTATCTGTGAGTGGTTTTCCTAGTTTGGTTCTTTTCAGGCTTGAAAAGCTCATGGGGATTGCAGTAGGTGGCTGAGGTGATGTGGTCAGGGATCTCCTACAGCAGAGCTGAGCTCTTCCTAATGGGCAGCTAATAGATTGTGCGCTGAGGGTGATGGATTGTACCTGCTTAGAAGAGGGGAGAAGAATGGCATTTTGGAAAAATGGGAATGTAGGATGTCTGGGGATTAAAGAAGTGGGGAAAACTGGACTTAGACTGCGGCTAAATCCACCTTTCTGATGATGGATCAGGTGCTATTCTTCCTGAAGTAGTTGTCTGGCCTTCTGGGATCTGATCAAACAGGTGGCAGGAGCTGGGAGCTGAGCAAGATGCCCGGTGCTGTGGCACTGTGTCCCACCCTCACCAAGGCCAGGTGACCCCTCTGCCGCTTCTGCTGCAGGAGAGTCCCTTGTGCTGAACGAATTCACGTAGACGTGGTTAATCTGCTCCAAACCAGATCAGCACAGAGTCACGGTGGAGGGAGGAGAGGGCAGTGACTGCAGGTCACTATGTCTATATGGGTCTATATGTACCTGTATCTATATCTTCATACACTGCAGGAGAGGGTTATTCTTCAACCTGAGAAGATAAGCTTTTCCAGAATGTTAGGACTGCCATTAAGCATCTGGCAAAAAACCCCCACCCCAAAACAGCAACGAGAAAACCCAACACAAAACTGAAAGAAATATACTGAAAATATTTTTGTTTGCATAAATTAAATATAAATTGTTCCCTGTCATCTCAATAGAGAGACTCAATTACTACAGCATCTGTGTAGTAACCACTTGCCAGCTGATTTACTCCTGATTAAATTATGGGTAGTGTTCATCTGCGCTCCTGACACACAAATTTGGTTTTGTCAATTAATGTTCATGAATAGCAAAGTATATGGACATGATAATTCCTTCCAATTGAAAGCAAGCATCGTGGGTTTTTTTTTTATGCCACCAAAATAATGAAGTGAAAACTTGCGCGTGATTAGATTTGCAGCTACAAACACGAATTAGTTCTCCTTCCTTTCTTTGGAGGTCTGTGAGGCAATTTTAATGGCCATGCATCGTTAAAGGGAAAGTGGAATGAAAGGCATTAAGCGAGGTATTAGCCTTTACAACGGCTTGATCCTGTTTTATGGGAGGTGGGGATTTCTGATATAGCTAGTTGAGAATTGTGTAAGTGGATATTTTTTAAGTAGCCTAAATTGTGATATGAAATAATGGAAGTATTTTACCAGAACATATTCAAGACATCAACATTTAAACTGGGAAATCAGCTGAGCAAAGCTGAGGTATTTGCCTTGGTGCTTTATCATCCTGGCTAATGCAAGGGCTGCGGTGATGAGGTTAAAAATGTTTGAGCCTTTCCAAAACACAACATTCTTACAGAGCCAAGACACGAGACCCAAGACCAAAACATTCCTACCAAGCCAAGACCTTGAAATATGTCTATGCTATCCTGGCTTTGAATGAAACAAAATATCTGGAATTGTATGAGATGGGGAAACCGTTTGGATTCCATTGATTTTGAGAATGAGTGTGTTGTGTCATCCAACCTCTGTGCAAAGAGAAAACAGGGTAGTATAGGGAAAACAGGTTAGGATAGAGAAACAGAGGGGTTTTCTGCAGGAGGCAAAGATCTCTGTCCCAAGGATCATGGGTTGCAGCTGAGGGCTCTGTTATCAGCTGACGCATCTGGGCATTTTTGCAATATCATCCTATAAGACATGATCCAAACCCCACTTTTTAACAGCCCCCAGGAAAGCAGCTTGAACCAGTGACCTTGGAGCAAATTGCTGCCAGCCTGGTTAATTATACAATTCATTCATCCCGGTACGAGTTCTGCCAATTGGGCTTCGCTGCCTGTTGTGCTGTGGGTAGGTTCCAGGTAATTAAATTTATTTGTATTTCTACTATGCCTTTTTTTCCTGATCACCCAATGCAATTATGCTGCACCATCTCCTGTGCAAGTGCTTCACACTCACCAGCATCTTCCAGTGCTGTGACCCACTGCTGGATCTGGGTTTCAGGGACTGAACACCCATGTTCCTGATGTCTGCAACACCATGGGTTCTATTCTGTGTGCACAGCAGCGACTGTTATTCCTGAATTTCAGGAAAATTCAAGCGTCTGTAAAGTCTTGGCAAAATAAAAGGCATCTGATGCCCTGGGAGGATGCAGAGCTTGCAGCAAAATGAAACTTCATTTTCCCTGCAGCATCTTTCTGCTTGGCTATAAATAGTTTCTGCTCTCGTTTGAGCTGCTCAGGTTGTCTTTCAGAGGTGCTTATTATTAGCTGGGCTTTGCAGACACCAAAACATAGGTACATTGTGCTTCGGTGGCTGCTACATGAAACAGCTCGGCCTCAGATTTGCCAGAAATAACCCCGAGGATTGCTGCCTGCTGGCACGGTGGCTCCGCGGTGCCTCCAGCACAGAGGGAGCGAAGAGTGAGCAACAAAAGAGAGTGCGAAGCATCAGGCCATGGCAGCATCAGGCCATGGCAGCACTTCCCGGAGCGATGGGATGTTCTGTTCTGTGCAGCAGGGGAGGGGAGAGGACAAATGGTCAGCTCTGCCCTTCCTCCAAGCGCGAGCCCGGCCCAAGCCACGCGAGGAGCTCACAGGAACAACTTGCATTTCACGTCCCGCTCTCCACCTGGCCCATGACTCTGGTGGGTGTAATTCATTTTTGTGCTGCTGCTTCAGAACCCAGTTACATGGGGTTTTCTGTAATGCCTGATCATAGAATCATAGAATAATTAAGGCTGGAAAAGACCTCATGGATCGTCGAGTCCAGCCTATGACTTACCACCACCACTCAGCTAAACCCTGCCACTAAGTGTGGCATCCAGTCTGGCCTTAAACACCTCCAGGGACGGCGACTCCACCACCTCCCTGGGCAGCCCAATATCCAAACACAGCTGTATCTGGAGGGGCTGGGAATTACTGGTAACCACCATCTGTTCCAGCTACATTTTGCCCCAGCAGAGGAAGAAGGGACAAATCCTACATACCCCTCCAACTCTGCCTAAATCTTCTAAATATGTGGGGGATCTCTCGGTGTTATTAGTCAGTGTTTCTCTGTCAGTATTCAAGGCTGCTTGAACAAATGTCTAACACACAGATCCATGATAAACCAGTCCTTGTGTGCTTAACTGGGAGTGTACGAGTCATTTCTGTAGGCTTTAAATGCCCGTTTAATACTTTCCTTTTAAGTTTCACAGGGCAGGTGCAGTATGGTGCAAAGATACTTCAGTTCCTTAAATGAATTGGAAGTATTAAGAGTGACCTGGCTGTGGCAGCCCAGAGCTCTGGGTAGCTTAATTTACTCTTATAATTCTTAATTTGCAGCTGCTGCAGGCAGAGCTCTGAGCTCTGATGCTGGCTCAGGTACTCACCCTGCCCTTGATATGCAGATTTGCCCTCCAAGTGAATTGCAGCCTGTCTGCAAAGCTTTCTCCTAATCTGGAGGTAGCAAAATCTTTCCACGCATTTCCTGGGGATGTTCCTTCCAGGAACTGTTAATGAGGTTTTCAGCCTCACCGAGTCCTGCAGGAGCAGGTTGCCAGCAGAGCTGTGTGATTTTCCCTGCTGTGTTAAAGATCCCCAGCACAGTGTGCTTGGAGGGCTCTGCTTAGTCTGGGAAGATTCCAGTTATGCATCAAACAACAGGTTAAATCAATATGTCATTCTTATGATTGCAAAGGAATTGGGCTTCCTCATCTTTTTTTTTTTTTCATCTTCTTAAAAAATAGCCTTATCCATGACTTTAAAATGTCACTAAATAACCTAGCCCCTCTCTCAGACACAGCTCTCCATCAGTCTGTCCGTGGCGATGGCCAGTATCTGCAACTCGAATAATTCTGTTTTTCCAGAAAAGCTGCTGGTTTGGATTTTTTTTGGTTTTAATACAAGTCCTTTCTGCAGTGGTGCTGACCCCCGGTGGTGGCTGTGCTGGTGTCTCCTTCTGCAATGCTGGGGGAACACAGCTGGTGCTTCGATCCTGATTTCTTACCAAGTGCCTGGTTTTAAGTAAAAGAATTCTTGAGAAAAACAACAACAACAAAGCTTTTTATTTTCTTTTTCCCTTCTTTTTTTTTTTTTTGGACACTCAGCCTGAGGAATATCTTTCCAATGGCCTATTGCAGAACAGAGCGGTTTGATTTTCACAAACTTATCTTTGAGTTTGCTGTGTGTTTGACAACACACCAACTGGAAAAGCAATGAGCCATCATCACGAATCAGGATGGATTTGAGTCAGGCTACTGGTCTGGGCAGCTCCAGCTGAGTTGGTTGCTTAAAAAGAGAAAAAGTAGGAAAAAGACTTTTGGGGCTTGGATTTATGTTTCTAAATAGATGTTTATCTATAAATAGATGCAATGACTTATCTGAAAGCTGAGCTTTTCTTGCTTCCCCCCACCAAGAGCCAGGGCTTTAGGAAATGATGTGCTAAGTACAGCAAATACATCAAGAGTTACAAACATCAGCTACCTGGATTGATAAACTAGGATTTGTTTCCTGTAAACAGCAAAATGCTGCTATTGCAGATAGCAAAAAGCTTTTATCTTCAAGGCAAACTGCAAATGAACTAGCAGCGTAATTTAACATTCACAGTTGGTTAAATTGGATTTAGTCCTATAAAGATTTATACACATTTAGGATCCCCAGAAAAGGCACTTCAGAATTGAGATTTTTCCTTGAAGTTCTGCTTTTTTCTTTAAACTAGGATATTCCCTAGAATCAGAGGTGGCCGAAATGACTGCCGTCATTTCAGGAGAGTCTTCCTACCGTTTTATATCTCTTGTTCACCACGTGGCAAAAATCAAAGGCAACATAATCTCCAGCTTTGTAGTAAAGTGCACGTGGGAAAGTTTAAAATACAAATGAGATTCTGAACAAGCTAACCCATGAATCTAATTGCATTTCATGCTAATTATTATGGGATCATAGAATCATCAAGGGTGGAAAAAACCATCAAGGTCATTGAGTTCAATCATTGTCCTATTGATCTTGAGCATTTTGCCATATTCTCGATACATCTAGAAGTCTGATACGTCAAACATTGCCAGTAATTAAGCACACACTTATGTTTATCCATGTAAAAACACAAGCGCGGGCTGGAGCTGCTGCTTTGCCTTATAAGCAGAGCAGGTTTTTTTACTTGTTCTTCCTTTTTTCCCCCTTCCCTTTTAGCTTTTATAATCCAGTTGGCCCCAGTTACCTGGGAATGCCCCAGTGCTGTTTGACTGCGCTCCAGGAAAGCTGCGGTTTCCCTGTGGGGAGGGGGATTTTGTTATGCTTAACTTTCATTGGGCTTGGTAATGTTTCACTTGAGGTTTGCTGCTTTCGTTCTTGTTGATTGAATTAGGGAACCAGGGCTTAAGACTGATGCTTTTTCTTCCCCCTCTTTCCCTCGGGGAGTGCGTTTGGTAGTAAGTTTAAAATGATTAATGGCAGAGTGTGGCTGTAATCGCTGCTTTTAAGAAAGGCCGAGTAGAAATTGTAAGGCTTTGACACCCATGCTTGTGATCTTAAACAGGGATTACTGGTGGTTTGGCTTGTCTCTTATCTTTCCTTTGTTGAGCGTTTGTTACAGCTGCCAGTCCACGGCCGAATCTGGTTTTGGAAGTCGCGGTGCGGGGTCGGTAGGTTAATAACAGAAAGGATTTCCACAGGGCTCTGCTGTTCTCGTCGGTAGGCTTTGGGCATCTTAAGTGGACAAATATCCTAATCTGGCTAATGCTGCTTTCATGGCATTTTGCACCGAAGTTTCTGATTTCTACAACGCCTGGGATCAGGCCAGGAGAGGGAGGCAGAGTACGCTGCACAGCAGAGCTCCCTTCCAGTCAGATGTGAATTTGGCTGAGTTTATGGATGCAAAAATATTTGTTCTGCATCAAACCCACAAACCCACGAGAGAGAGAGAGCTACTGTGGGGCCTCTCCCATGCTCCTGCTGTCTTCTAACCATTGCTCGTCTCTGGCTGGTGGCAACACACTTGGGATATGAGCTGCTTGCTGGTGGTTCTCCATAACTCAGAGTATCGAGTGAAGCTGTTCGGTGCTCCAGGTTTCCCCCATCCATCCATTCAGGCTGTAGCAATGCCAACTACGCAGCCCCATCCCTGGTACCCTTCGCTAACCCCAAGGTGGGTGGGGGCTCATTGTGGGGCGCGGAAAGAGTCTGGCAGGTCCTAGGCTGAAATCTCATTCCGTGAGTTGATAGCTGTTGCAGGTCAGCTAATCTGTACAGATTTAGGTTCATTTCAGGGTAATTAGGCTAATTTAATGTAATTTGATGATTACAGCCAGCAGGATTTGGTTTATCAAACAGGCCACCTTTGGTATAAATCAAATGTGTTCTGAGAATTTAAGCCCAAGAAGCGTTCAGATGGATGAATCATGCGGTGGTGATCTCACTTGCAGTAAAAATAAATAAATAAAATTAAAACAAAACGAAAAAGGAAAACAAAATTTGGAAATCTGAGCTTTTGTGTCTGTGGCTTTTTCTGTTGTGAGATTTTACTTAATTCCATGTGTCGAAGCCTCCCAAACTGAAGAGCAAAATCCAAAAAGAAGAGTCAGTTTTCTCTCAGCAATAGGTCTGCTATCGGCCATTTTCCTGTAAAAAAGGCATCTCAAGGAAATAAAAAATATTTTGGGAAACTGTAACTCTTCCAAGAGTCACATCAAGGGCCTCTCGTGCTTCTGGGGCTCAGTCCAAATTCATCAATGAGTTTTTATATAACCGTGTCTTGTATAAAAGTTTTATTTGGGGTCCTAGGCAACCTTGGAAATTCTTCTGGACTGCATCAATTTAATTTAACTCAGCTTCATATGAAAGCAGATGATCTCACATTGGCCTGGAGCACGTGTGCTTATTACAGGAGCATGTTCAGGGTCGATGCTAGGACAGTGTGACCAAGGAAATAACAAAAGTCATGAGTAAGCACAAGGAAAATGTAATTACTGCTTGGTGTGGCTTGCAGGACCCCAAGGAAGTGTGGAGTTACCCAGGCCAGAGGGAACTCACCCTGAAATAATTCTGTTATTGAAGCTCAGAGCAAGCTGCACAGAGAGTTTCTTGCCAGAGAAGAGGTTTTAGCTAAATAAAGTTCTGGTGAACAATTACGCTGGTAATTCAGTGGTAATCCTGTTGGGGAATTGCTCTCAGTAACTCATATTATTAATTAGCTCAACTAATGTAGAGGTTGAATAAATATTGCAATGTTCTTGATGAAATATTTGTTTATTCCCATTTTACACGTGGCCTACCTGAGGAATGCAGGTTTTTCCTCATTTTCAGTAGGTGCCAAGGTACTGGTTTGCTTTTCAGATGCAGCTTTCAACCTGAGGGTTTTTTACTCTGATAGCTCATCTGGAAACTTCTTTCTCATTCCTTGTTTGCCAGCACAGAGCATGGCAGCATCTCTTGTGGTTTCTCATCCAACGTTGTACCGTGCCCTTCTATACAGGAGATAGTTGGGCTTTAGCTGGCTCTGACAGCACCTTGATTTTTTTTTTTCTTCTGTTGAAAAAAAGACTTAGGGAAAATAGGAATCTCTTGTGTGAGGAGGCCTTGGTGTCTTCTGGGTCTGGACCAGCAAGGAGTGGTTTTGAACACCTTGGAAGAAAGGACTCATCCAACTACCTGGTGTATTGCCTAAAATCACAACAACCTGATTCCAAAGCCGAGCACCAGGGCCTCCTGCTGTGCTGGCTGAGCTGTGGGTGCTCCTGCAGCACCCTCTGAGGCTGTTGGATGTCCCGGGTGACAGCATGAAGGATCATGGTGGGATCAGGCTGAGCGCAAAGCAAGCTGATCAGNAAGATACTTTCCTTCCGGGTGTATTTTTGCATGTGGTGTGAAATGGTTTTCAGGTATCTGCTGTGGTTCCAGTATTTCCTTTACAGAAGTCAACATACAGTGAAGAAGTTGCTGGGGTTGCATTCTAGTAGAGTCCCGTGTTTGAAGCTGAGCACTTGCCATATTTCTAGGGTGGAAGTGGTTAATAAATGGATGAATAATTAAGTAAACTGATACATCATTAACTCTGCAGTCTGTGGGCACAGACCACATTGAACAGACCTTTTGTCAAGGTGTATATATTGGCCCTTGGAAGAACTCTCAAATGGAAGAGCAAGATTCTTTAAGCAAGAACTAGCTCGTTTTCCTTGCTGAATTTTCAATGAGCTTCACCAGGTTTTATTTTGTTTGTATTTATTATACAAAATATTTTTATAAAGTATTTGTTTTACTGCTTATGTCTGACCACTTGTAGCTCACCGTATGTCTGTCTGTACCATGCTGTAAGCTTCACTCTGTTATTCCATACAGAAAATGATGCAGAGAGTTGCAAATCTTCTTGATGGTATTAAATATGCAATGCTCAAAGTGCATCGGGGAAAGTAAAGGGTTAAAAAACTTGAGGTTCTCGTTATCTCTGTTTTAGCCTGATTTTCTTTTTCTCCACTTTTGCATCTATATTTTTTATTTAGCCTTTATAAGCCTATGTTTTCCTTCATATAAACCCCTTAAATGGATGAATATGAGTTATTGCCAATGTATTTCACTTTCTGCAAGCCTGAGTTATTGGGTAAGGATCTGGTCCTCAAAGATCTTGAAAGTATTTTAGCAGATCTGGTTCCTCTTCACTGCTTGGGTTGTAAATGAGCAGCGAGCAGAGCAGAGCGAGTGTCAGCGGAGCCATCCCCTCTGTTGTTATGGGAACACCAGCGGTGGGGTGCCAGGGAAGGCAGCAGAGATGATGTTTGTTGAATGACATGTAAAATCAGAGCCCTGGAAGGAACGGCTCTTTCCTCCTTGGAGACATTTACACTCTTGCTTTTGCAGTGGCGCTCTGGAAACCAGCTGCCTGGAAATAAAGCAGGGTTTGGAAATGTAACCCACGCTGGTAGAAACCATTGTATGGTGCAGCCATGCAGCCATCTGCATGGCTTTCTCTGTGGACATACGTGTCCATCCTCTTATCTACTGTCACAATAACTTGGTCATAGCTGCTCAAGATGTGGGAGCTCCACGTTCCCAGCTCTTCTGAACATCTTCTTGCAGTTTATTGAATTACTGTGTGCTTCAGGTGCTGAGGTTCAACCCAGGGGCTGCAGCGTGAAGCTGCATCTATTTCGTGCTGTAGTAACCGAGGCTGTACAAGTGTTCGATACAAATCAACTTGCATTTTGAGTAGCGTGTCATCTTTGAAGCATGAATAAAAAAGATGAGGTGAAGTCTTTAGGGATATTTCAGGGTGAGGAAGCGCAGACGAGCCAGCTCCAGTGCAGCTGTGCTTTGCAGCCATAAATATTCAGAGACGGCTGGGTAGGAATGCTCAACCATGGGTGGAGAGACGCTCTCTTCTGGATCTGCAGAAACCACAGCACTTCCCTCTTTATCCAGCAAATCTGGCCCAGCGGATTCTGCTTGATCTTTGCCATGGCCGTGCACCCAGTCCACAGCCTGAGGGGGAATATATGTGGGAGAAATACACGTGG
>WEIS01047452.1:0-31274 GCA_013389965.1 Todus mexicanus
TTGTTAATTCTATGATTCTGATTCTTATTTATAACAAAGGAGTGTAAATGAGAATAAGACAATACATCTTTGTGTGCTGGTTTCTAACACCTTGCTTCCAAATTTAGTTTGGTATTGCAATGTGTGCTTGATTTTCACTAAGACTTAGACGCACAGGGTGGGAAGGAGCCTCAAGTGTTGCTGTAGCTCCTCTCGCCGCTCTGGTGATGGACCAGCTGCGTCTTTCCCTCTAATTTCAGCTCCTAATGCCTCATCTGGGTTCAAAGGGGCAGAAACTTTTGCCTCTTTATTTTGAGCCTGAAATGATGGCTGAGCTATCGGGCTCCCGTCAGGGTGAAGGAGGTAACCTTCCTCCTCATGGTGTCCTCGTGAATAGTTCCTTCACTCGCCCACTTGATTTCAGTGACACTTTTCACACTGAGAGTGAGCAATCCTGGGGAAAATAAAATACATTAAATGGCTACACCACCTTGAGAGAGCCCTGAGTGAGTTGGTGATTAACCAAAACCCAAAAAGCAGAAGAGGTTCTGTAGGAAGTTTTGAGAGTTGATGGGGAAAACACTACAATCCCTCCATCTTCCTATTTGCAGTGAACATCTCCCTTAGTTGCTTCTTTGGGGCTGTGGCTGTCTTCTGTCTGTGAATCCACATTCATGGGAGCTGAGGTCCCTGGGAAGTTGGGGAGGGACAATATGGGTGATACTTGCAGTGCAGCTTGATCTACCATCTCAGGATCTGTCTCACCTGCCTGAGCAGCCTTTCCTCTTCAGACAATTCAGAATTTCCTTTCCGAGTGTGACTCCCCTCGTCAGATGTGCTGCACAATGTCTCTCCACTGGATACCCACTGAATGCCTAATTTTTAACCACTCTGTCTGTCAGATCCACAAAAGCTGTTACTGGAGGTGTTTGCATAAAAGAACTCCTCTATAGGTATCTGAGAGCAGCTGGCGATGCTCTCGATGGTCTCCAGCAGTGCTGATCAAGGCAGGATGCTTTAGTCTCCCTGGCTTAATGGCCACGTGCATTTTCTTAATGTGCCCTCCCCCTCAATTGCCTCCTAAATTAGCATGCAGGATGTGTCCAGCCTTGGGAAGAAAAGAAGTTTGTAACATCTTTGATTCAGACAAGACAGGTTCTGATATTATTGAAAATAAGATGCAAATCTGGCTGAGAGAGATGGGAGGAGAGTGTGGGCTCAGCCTTGGGCTCTGGCCAGGCTCATGCAATGCAGACTTGACTTTGCCTTGTACAACTGTAGTTGACACCATGAGCCCAGCCTTGCTTCAGCCTTGTCTTCGACATGAGGTGGGACAGGTTCGCCTCGTGTTTTGCCTTGTCTGCACCCCCTGATAACAGTTCTCAGAGGTGGTTTAACCAGCTGGGCAGCATTGGCATAGAGGAGGGCTCGGTCATACCCCAGTGGTAGAGAACAGGGAGTGAACTTAGTGATGTGCAGTGAATTGTTAGAGCTGGACATGGCACAGCGGAGTTCAGAACATTGTGCAGATGATAAAACCAGTAACATCCGACAGCTGCTGCCTGCTAAAGGCTTTGAGGTGCCTGCTTTAAGATATAGCTTATTCTGCATGAATGAGGCTCCCCGAGAGACCTCACCACAGCTGAGGTCCTTCATGTCTGGATTAAAGCAGACCAAGAGCTGCGAGTCTCCCAGGCAACTGGTACCCTCCTGAGGGAGAGGCAGTCACATTGCTCTGAGGAGAAGAGTCAGTGTGTGCTGCTCCAGCCTCCACTGGGCATCTTTGGTAGTAGATGTGTTTTTCACACTGAACATTTAAAGTTCTGGATTATTTCCCCATCAAACTTCTCTGCATGGTCACACTATGAAGTGTAGCCCTTGTGATAGGATGTTGCTTTTTCTTCTCAACGTCCTTTTTTCCTTCTGTCCTTAACCTCTCTTGCCCTTCAGTGCTGTGCTTTTAGATCTAAGATCAGTTTGGCTTTAGGTTAACAACAATCCATACAAACAAGTGCAGGAGTCATGTAGGAGAAGGTGCATCAGGCGAGAGATCTGCTGCTGCCATCCATGATGGTACTTCTCTGTCTCACTCTTCTTCTCTGTACTTTCTTGGGATACTCACGGGTAACAGGCATGCTTTGTGTTAGACACACAACTGCTTTTCAAGAATTCATACTTGAAATCCCAGGTATTTAGAGGTGTTTGTGCCCTTGGGAGCCGGGGTGCAGGGCAGGAATTATGCTTCCCTGGGAGTGCAAGTGTGTGCAACGTTTAGCTCACCGTGTTCTCTTGCTTTGGTGGCAACCTTTGGTGTTACTGCAAACTTTAAGATGAGATGGGATAATGATAATAACAGTGGAAAACTGCCGAAGGATGATTTGCTTTAATGAGTGCAGGCAGCCAGGGAAGAAGGTACAGTTTTGCTGCTGTGGCTTGCAGAAAACTAACCACATAACTAGATGTTAGCGCTTGCAGGGCTCGTGGTGCGCTCAGAGGTGCAAATAACTGATTCCAAAGTTGATATAATCAAAGAATAAAAGAAGAGTGGATGTTGGAGGTTAAGTTGCTGTAAATTAAAGCAGCCCTGCGGAGCTCGTTGCAGTTGTTCTGGATTCTTACAAATATAAGTGAGAGCAGTTGGCTCTGGTTTTTTGGTTGATGATTGGTTGGAAAATGCTTTTTACTGGTACATGAGTAAAAGTGAGCGGGGCAACTTGGTCTTTATAACACAGAATATTTCCAGTTAGAGTTCTTCTATGTGTACCGTAGCCAGACAGACCTGTTGTCCTCTTACAAGCTGCAAATTATCCAGGCAAATGTAATTACCCATTCTCTTTGTTATTAGTGTGCAGCTAGGAAGCTTCAAGCGATCGTCCCTTTCTTGGTATTTCAAAGCTTACTTGCAAGATGCATTCTTGATATTGAACACAATGAGATGTCCTTTTTTTTTTTTAAATTCAATTAAACATTTGCCTACTGTGACTCTTTATTCACTGCAAATTGTCTCTGTAAATAATCTTCATCAAAAGTCAGAACCAATCCCCATTAGTTGTTTAGATTAATTAATGAGTCCCCCTGGAGCCACCCAAATGAATTCAATTTAAACGTCAACAACTTGGCTATGGAGTTTCCCAGGTTGGCATTAAGACAATATTAAACCTGCAATAAGTCACATTTAAAATGTTAATTCAAAGAAGCTCTCCATTTAGAGCATTTAATTAAATCCTTAAATAAACTGCATGGGCTCAATACCAGATGGTTCTGCATTTTCATTGCAGCAGAGAGCCTTGAAGTCATTGAGGGAAGTAATATTGGAGGCATGGTGAAGATAACCAGGATATATAGTGTAATAAAATCTAATCTTGTTTCCAGCAGGGAGATTCAGTGTATGTACACAACCTAGGCTAAAATTGTAAGTTAATTACATTAACCCCAGTGTACTCTGGTATCTGAGCAGTCAGAGATGAAATTAGTCTTTTTCCTATCATAAGATTCTTTTCAACTTCACTATATTAATTTTTAGCCAAATACTTACTCATAAGGAAAATTGAAGTTAATGTAACCAAAGACAAAGTAATGCAGTCTTAATATTCTGAAGGGATTACGGAGGGCCGTGAAAATACACTTTGCAAATGTCACTCACTTTGAATGGATTTGTGGTGGGAAGGTGGGGGGGAAGAAAGAATTATGGCTGTGATCCGCGTCATGCTGGGGTTTAATAAAAGTTGTGATTTAAGAAATTTGGGCCTTAGGAGGAAAAAAAAAAAAAAAAAAAAGGAAAAAAGAAGATATAAAGACCTCTGTCTTAAGGTCCAATTCCCTTGACAAGAGGTGGTGAGTCGCCTCCTCTGCCAGACAGCAGAGGTGTGAGATCTTTGAAATCAAGCTGAGGTTGTGGAAGAAGATTTGGGTTAGGATACTTCATTCAAATATCTGTCTATCTATATATATGTTTGGGGAGGTTTTGGTCCCTTTTGCAAGAAACATCCTCTTTACCTGTTTGCCTTGGAAAAAATCTTGCAATGAGTAAAAACAAAGACCCTTTTCCCTCAGTAAAAACTCCAAGTTGCACTGGGGGAAGATGAGGGGTTTCTTTTCCTGTTTGTTTCCTTATTTCTTTAAAAGTTGAATCTAGGAGCACAGTGCTTGGGTATAAGTGTCTTGATGCCACTGGTTCAAAAGATATTCTCCAGTTTCTGTCTGGCATCTAAAAATGTGACAGTTTGCCTGGGGTGCCTCGTCCCTGGGTGCCTGGCGCAACCTCCTGGGGCAGCTCGCTGTCGCTGCCAGCAGCAGATCAACACTCTGGGTCTCAGCTCAAGAACTGAAAGTCACCGCGAGAAAATTTAGTTTGTTCCTGCCCCGTGAGCTGTAAAACAAGGATGTTATTAATGCAGCTCAGCGAAGGGAGTAACTTTTTTCTTTTAATATTCAAGAAAGCGTAATTCAATTTCCAAAAATATGGGTTTCCTTCTGTTGGGTAATAAAATATGTCGAGGAGGAGAAATTACTTTGCTGTCGTGGCAGGGCAGATTTGTGCTGTTTGGGCTTTGCTGGGACGCCTGCGGGAGCTCAAGTTGAGGACTCGAGCCACGTCAGTGGTGCAAGTTTTGCATGTTTGATTGCCCAAAGGGATGGAGTTGATGAGGAGTGGTCTGAGCCTGCTGGTGCTAATTGCCCCTTGCTGGAGTTGAAAGCACCTAGAGGGGTGGCTTTTCCTCCGCGAGGCTTTTATAACTCGCTCTCCATCTTCTCCTTGCCCCGTCCCATGGTGCTGGGGGTGACTTGGCTGCCGTTGCCTTCCTGTTGTTAGGGCTTTGGGTGGTGCTGCTGGTGCCTGGGCTTCGCATCACCAGGATGTGGTCACCCCTACAAAGCAGCTCCTTCCCGAGAGGGCCCTGCAGCAAGCTCTTTGTGGTGTTCCCTGGGGGATGGGAACACCAAAGCTTTGTTACTTTGATAATCTCAAGCTCCTGGACTGCCCCAGAACTGGAGGGACAGCCGTAATAACCCCTCCTCGTGGGCTGACCCGCTTCACCAGAGCTGACTGCATCGAAATCAGCCATGAGACACTGCAGGTAGCAAGAATGCTCAAAACTTTCTCCTCCATCCCTGCCTGTCTCCTTCTTCTCCCTCCAAGGAAACTGGAACTGTTTGGTGACCTGAAAACAACTGGGCTCTAGTGGATCATGCAGTCCTGTGCCATTGCTTGCAGACACTGGGCTCTGCAAACCTTCAGGGAGCAGCAAGACCTCGGCTGCGGCAGGGCACATCCAGCTCCCTCCCTGCAGGGTGCTCTGAGAAGGCTCAGAAGGGAAGCCAAGGGTTGACCGGGGCACTCTGGGACTCAGCTGGGTCAAGTACCGCTATAGCCATGGCTATAGTCATTCACCTACATGTGTGGGAGTGACAAGATGAGCCTGTAGAACTTTCTGATTCTCATTTGCTTAGAGAAGCCTCAACTGAACCACTCTGGAAATCCCCCGAATGTTGACCCGTGTGAAAAATAACTCCAGTTTTAAGAACCCCTAGACTGATAATTACAGAATCATTAAAGCTGAGAGTTTTGGATCGCAGCAGTCTCCCCAGTCGGTTCCTGTGCAGGGGATGGGGGCCGGCAGCACATATTGTGTCTGGAGTTTGCTGCTGAAGGGATCCTCTGTGTAATTAGCTTTCCTCTCAGTGTGCAGCATAATAACTGGGAGATGTTCTCCATCAAGGGAGAGGTTAGAAAGTATTGGTGCATTTTACGTGTTCTCTTATCTTCTCATATATATATATTTTTTAATTTTATTTTTTAATCTGGGGGTCACTGCGTGGTCATGTGCATGCCCAGGAATACTTGAAGCATTTAGATCACCAAGGGGCTAGCTGGTTTCTGCCCTGAGAGGTATCATCCCTGGGAGGAGCTCCTTGCACAATGGGAAACTTTACAGGGATTAGCTTGGGAGCAGGGAGAAATGCAGAAAATACACTTTTTTGAGCTCTGCCAGCAGAGCAAATTAAGCAAGTCCCGCTTGCTAAAACAAAGATACTGCTTGTCTTGCCATGCTCATGGTGCCTTGGTCTTTTGAGACACGGTCTCTTTTTTATTTGTTGCCTAATGAGGATTCATTCAATAGCAACGTTTGACAGTTCTCCATGTGTTAAAGACAAAACCTTGCTCATTTCTGCCTAGTGCCTCCAGCACATGTGTGTGCACTCTTCCCTTCTTATTTGGTCTTTGTTGGGCTCTGCTGGTTTGCTACATGTTGCTTTATATCCCGTAGCTGGTGCTCTGCTGTCTGAGGCTTGATTAAGTTAGTTGATGCTATGGGGATGCAAAACCAATGAGGAGAAAAAAGAATAACTCCGGAATGATGCTTCCATTAGCAAGTAAGCTGTTTCCCTGGCAACATGAAGTTCTTGTGATGTGACTGCTCTTGGATTGCCCTGCCCTGCAGTACCCCCTCTGAGCTGCTGAGACAACAAATGCTGCCCACAGGCAATGGGAACCACCACTACTGATACAGATCCGGACTGGGNTTTATTTCTCCAGGGCTTGCTGGGCAAGGATTTATGAGTGTCTTAATTCCACAGTACTTGGGACAGAGGAGGGCTTGCTCGCTTCTTGGTGGCTGAAATAATTCCTGTCATCTGGATGTGTTCTTAGTCTTCCCAGCTATTGGTATTTAGGATATTATATTTGGTGTTTGGGGGTTTTTTAATTAAATCATCATGCACCAGGAGCAATGATGTGCACACAACATAGTACCCAAATTATCAAATGCAGGGGTCTCAGATGAACCTAAAGCCACGAATTCACTCTGTCCTGCTCCCTCACCTCCAGAGAGTGTTTAGGATTAAAATAGACTTTAAACATTTAATTGAAGATGTCCCGGCCCATTGCAGGTGGATTGGACTAGATGACCTTTAGAGGTCCCTTCCAACCCGAGTCGTTCTATGATTCTGTGATAATTGTGGCTCTGTCAAGGCTGCACTGGGCAAAGGGTGGGGACACCCTTTCAGTCACCAAGAAAATCCCTCCTTCTGCTGACCACCCAGCTTACCAGCCGCTGTGTCCCAGGGGGATTTCTCAGGATTTGCTTCTGGTTTTCCTTACTTCTCCAAGAAAGCTCCTTGACGTCGATGATTAAGGACTGCTATGAGGCTGTAATAGCCACGTATGATTTCTTTCTCATGTTGGTGAGCTTCAAAGTCATCTCAAATGAAGTAAAAGCTCTAGCAGATCTTGCTTGTTAAATACTCCGCCGCCCCGTGGTGTCTACATTATTATTAGTAGGGAGGATTTTTGAAAGTGCTTTGCTGGCTCGATTCTATTCTTGGTGAAGTCAGTGGCAAACCTCTGCTTGTCTCTAAGGAACACAATAAGCTGCTATTTTGTCTAGATGAAAATCTCACCCGTTGTGGCTATAGTCAGGATGTCTTGCTGGTGTGTTGTGGCTCTTGCCTAAACAGAACAGGTTCTGCAGTATTGATGGTAAATAAATATTTCAGCAGAGATGGTTTTGTTACTTTCACTTTTTTTTTCACCCCCTCCCTTCCCAGCTGCATTCTTCTAAAAGAAAAGTAGTAGCAACATGGTAGAGAGACTCATACGCAGGTAATTTTTCCCCTGAGTAGATACTGGAGTGGCCACGAGGTACAGTTTTATTCATCCCATTCAAAAAGAAAGGTCCCACAGCTCACGGAGGCAGCGCTGCGGGGTGGGCCGAAGGCAAAGAGAAAAGCGTGAAGAATAATTTGTGTGGGGTTTGGAGGTGGTGCGGGATCACTTTATAGTCTGCGTGTTCAGTTTCAAATGAGATGTAAACCCAAGATTCTCCACACCTGTGGTCATTAAATGTCTTATGGCATTTTTCATAAGACCAGGGGATCTTGGTGAAATCCCAGCTCAATTAATTATCTACTGGTTCCCTAAAGTTCTTCCAGCAGTTGCAAGAAGCAGCAGCATTTTTCCCTCTTTCCTGTGTTGTCAATTAGAGTGCAGGCTTGTTAGCTGGTTTATTATCTGTTTCCTTTTTAAAGAGGCTCAGAGGTGGTTTTGTCAGTGCTGAATGAAGTTTACAGTAAAGAGTTTGTATACTGCAACGTTCTGCTTAGGGAAGACTTCGGGAGATCTGCGGATGACAATTTTTGTTTGTGTGTCGCTTCTTTTTCCTCCCTTAATGAGGGCAAGCTTAGCAAATACATCAAAGGTATCAACCACTAAGCACCTGAGTCCACCTGTGGCTGGAAAAGCAGCCTAGAAACTCGTCCGTAAGACGTGACTGACTCGTCAGCTTTCTTTTTGTCCTCCTGTGTTTGCATCTTCCCTTATCTGTGTGTGGCGGCAGGTAACACCTGGCTCCTAGGAGCAGCAAATCTCAAAGGGTTTTGCTCAGCACAGTGGAAATGGCAAATGGGACCTGCAGGAGTGACAAATACCTCCTGCTGTGGGCTAAAGGGTTCCGTACAACATTGCTGGGGCTCTGCAAAAAGTTTAGCCAGCACTTCTATTTTAAAAAAGCGTCCCTTTTTTTTTTTTTTCATTCTTGAATTCGAAGGTAAAATTTGCAACTCCTGCAATCACAGTTGTGTGATGGATGTGGGCTGCCCTGTGCTGGGCACTGAGTAAATGTGGTCATTTGCTGTTGAAATGGGGAACTTGGAAGTGCTGGAGACCTTCACACTGGGGCCAGCTGCTCCTGTGGGATCTCATTCATGCAGTGCTTCCAACTCAGCAACAACGACAGGCAAACTGGCGAACACCAGGCAGTAAATGCCAGTTCCGTGCAGTGGCTTTCCCTCCAAGTGACTCTTTAAACACGATTCCCTGAAACACACGGAGCTTCGACTGTCTTCTGTTGTTGCCATCAACTGCTTGTGCGCTTGCACACATTCCCCTCAGAAAAAGCATTTTTCCTTGGGTCTTTCTGTCACATCTGTCACCGTCTTTTTCAGACTGGGCTTGCTGCTTTTTGCTTCTTGAGCCAAACTAGACGTGAGGTTATTAGCTTCTTGAAAGGGAGAAAACATCTCCGAGTGCTTTTTTATGTGAACAATAAGAGCTCCTGCCCACAGGCATTAGTGCAAGTGGTGAACAAGGTAGTTAATCATATTGAAATCAATGCTATTGGCTTAGATTTAGAGCTCTGTTCTCCTTGCATTGACTCTGTCTTTCCTATCGCAGCCTGTGTCCTGCCAGACCTCGTGCCAGAGCTGGCTGCTGCTGGGCTGCCCTGCAAACCCTCGCTGTAGTGGAAGCAGCTTTGAGCCCTGGCCAGCCCAGGCAAGGTGCACAGCTCCACATGTGGGGTTCAGATCATACCCTTTGCCCCAACCTCTCTCTCAAAGGCTGGGACATGGGGATTTGCGGCAACTTCAGGAATGAAGTTGTTGCCCAGAGGATTTGGCAGCCCTGGTACAAGGTAATTTTCACCCGTGTGCCGTTGGGGTCCCGGCGCTGCCCCGCTCATCCGAGTGGCACTGGGAAGAGAAGACTTCTTGACACATTTGTGGCTCGTCAAGTGCGGCTCAGTTCTGGTAGCTTCTCCCACCTTTGACTAATTGCTGACCTGACATCTTTCTGATAGTGACCTTGTTTCAGCTAGTAATTCAAATATCTTTCAGTGTCAGAAATAATAAGTGCCACAGTGAGATGAACAAGCAGAGCTTAAGTTGAGCACAGATTAATGGGGTTTTAATATTCCTAATTTAATCACTCCTTTCTGTCTGAATGTGTGCAACATGATGTAGCAGCTAATTATTTTTTTAACCATGATGAGGATCTTTCCTAATCATTTTTATATTTAACATGAATGAAAGGAGGGCAGTGATTAATGAGGGAATAAATCTTACGAAACAGAAGCAAGCACGTGATCAGTTAAAAATACAGCTGTCTGATTTATTATTTTTTCCCCCCCTTTCCCTGCACTGCAAATACTTAACCAGCTGCACCTTCGCAGCTCGACAGCAAATTGTCTTCAGCCCTAAAGAAAGACCCAAAACTTTGCTTATCCCTCTGGGGGTTCTGTTGGCATCTCTCTACATGATCATCTTTGTGATGAATGCAGAGTTATTTTTCTTTAAAAAAAAAAAGAAAAGAAAAAAGAAAAAAAGAAATTAAAAATTGCCCCACTCGCTACATTAATAGTTGGATAGATGTCTTTTCAAATATTTGTTCCTGACAGGGTGTTTGGAATTGCAGATGAGAAGCAAACCAGCTCTCAGCATCTGTCTGTTGCTACTGTACGTTTCCATTGTGTGAAGCAGAGACAAAGCCAAGCAATTCAAAGCTTAAGTGGATGCTCTTGAGATCTTTTTCCTTTCCCCCTCCCCCCTCACTCTTTCCTCCTGTTCCCCAGATTTGGCTGCTTCAGTTCTCTCTAAATTCTGTGGGGTTCCCCTCCATCCCTTAACCCCATGCGCTGGTTTTGGGACTCTGTCCTCTTTCTCCAATTCCTCCTCTCCCTCCCACTCAAGTCCCTTTGTGCATCCTTGCTAATTTTAGGGGGGTTGCTGAGCTCTCAGGCTTTAGGGTAGCTCAGGGTTGAAGGTTTGATGGTCACAGGTGCAATATGGGGCTTTTCCCTACCTTTCGAGTGCAGCTTGGTGGTTTGTCACTAGTGTCAGTCAACCGCACGAGTCTGGTGTGTGTAGTCTGCCCTCATGGTTTTGTTGTTCAGCAGTTGTGTGTGTGTGTGTGTGTGTGTATGTGCCGGCTGTTTTGGGGAGGCTTATTCCAGCCAGACATTGTGCACGCTGCCGTGAAGCTCTTGCTCAGCCGGGCAGTGATGGTTCTCTGCAAACTGAACCTTCTGCTGAGGATCACGAAAAGCTGGAGCTATGATCTCAGCCGTGCCCCTCCATCAACTGTGACCATGGGTAATTCGTAGTACAATCTAGAAAATATTGGGAATATTTGTTGGGATGTTTTGATTTGGGGATTTTTCTGGGGGGAAGGGATTTTTTTGGTGGAGAGACTCTGTGCAAACACTCCATTCAGCTGTGGAGGTGATTTGATGGGTTTCTCAGCAGCCCGGGGTCACTTTGGCTGCGTCTCTTCTCACCAGCTAACAAGCAGAATTTTAATAACCGCTCAAGATGAGCGGTGCCCGAGCAGTGCTGGCAGCTACCCTCTAACCTTGGCGTCTTCTGCAGATTGTAAAATTGATCTAATTGTCTAAAAAAGAAAGATAGGCTTAAATACAACTTCTCTTGCTTTAACACCTTGTCATTCCTTGCTTGTTGAGTAAAGAGCACCAAGCTGAGGGAAGCAGCATTTCAGGCACCGGTGACACGTAGCAATGGCTTGATGGATTCTCGGGAAGTTTGGGAGATCCCCTCGTGTCGTGTTCTGTACAAACAGGCAGAGTCCTGAAGGGTTGTGGACTAACAGTGGGAGACACGGACAGAGGGATGAGAGAACATAAGGAAATAAGAGAGTGCAGTGGACGAGTTCCTAAAATTAGGATGGCTTCTTCTAGGGAGGCACTTAATTAAAATTTTGCTCTTGCAGCTTGTGCTGCATAAACATTATTCAATCAAAAGAAGAGCGGAGGGAAGACGGTTGTTTGCTGATCTGAGATAGGTAACGCACGTCAGGAGCAGATGTTAGCTGACAAAATCCTGGTTCCCTGAGCCCATGGCTAGCAGAGCTAGAGAGACTCAAATCGGGAGCAAAATTGTTTCCAAATAGCTTTTTCTCTGAGACTTTTTTTTTTTACGAGGCTTCCTCAGCCGCTTTCTGCAGCACCGCAAATGGCAGCGGCATAATTGCATTTGTCTTCCAAACTGCCTTTCCTTGAGGGCAAGCTCCACTTTGGCCTTGATTCGATTGTGTACTTTTAATCACGGAGAAAAGCTGATGCATAAGTATTCATCACAAAATTGCATCGTACATGGTCAACGTCCCCCTGTATAATTGCAGGTTCCAGCTGAATGTCATTTCTTTTCTCTCCACTTCCAGCTCCCTTACAGCACAGGCGTCTCGTACTCCTGAAGCTTCTCCGCATTCGTGTAATAAATAAATAATCACACCTTTTCTGCTGTCAAAGCTGAAATCGTGCACAGCTGTTTGCCACGAGATACACTGGGACTGCGAGGTACAACATTTCTTAATTAGACTGACCCGAGGTTGTTGGTTTTTTCTCTTTTATTTTTTTTCCTCTTTTTTTTTTTTTTTTTCCCTCTCTTCATTAGCTCAGGAACTTAATTGCAAATGACTAGACAAGCTCTTGTCTTGGTTACTGGAAAAGGTTAGAGTATTTCTCACTGGGGATTAGATCCTGGGAGGCGTTTTGCAGCTTGATTTTTGCGGGGAAGGTTTTAGGTGTGCTTAGAGCATCTTAACGCTAGGCTCAGAATTAGCAAAATAATTAGAAGTTCAAAGCAGAGGGAGGGAGTGCGTCGAAGCCTGGGCAACCTTTTTGATCTTACAAGCCACAGTGCAAAATCTGCACGGAGCTGGGAGAAGCTCTGGCAGCAGAACTGGGGGATGACAGGTTTCCTTGCTTCTGGTTACAGAATGGAGAGCAGCTCAACCCCTGTGTGGTAGGGCAAGTGCCAGGAGACTTCCAGCATCTCACAGAGGAGAGTTGCGTTGCCCCACAACCCTCATGCCAGCACAGCTCTCTGGACTAATGTGATCCCAGATCAAGGGCTACAGCTGAGCTGCCTGGTGGCCAAAAGTCGTAGAGGCCTCTGTCGCTTGATCAGTGTCACAGAATTAATCTGCTGGTAACATCCCTGGTGTGATATCACTGTTATTAGCGTCATTAACCCAGGACCTTTGCAGCCTCCACGCTTTTTGGGGTTGTCTTTCTTCACCTCATGAAGAACTCATCTTGAAACGGGACTCTGCGAGGAAAAGGAGGACTTGGGGAATCGCTGAGAGAGGTTTGCATGGTCCTATGTGGTGTAAGCAGGAGAGACAGTCACCTGCTACTGAGGGCTCCTGAGGGTCTAAGAATTTTGAAAGGGGGTTACTGTGGCCAATATATCCTGAATTCCGTGCTCGGTATTGTTGTAGCAGCGGTTCAAAGACCTGCATTCGACTGGATATTCTAGGTGATGATATTTCTTGCTCAGAGCAAGGTTTGGATGTCTGCTGACCTTCTGTGCCTCTTCCTGTCTACACTCTGCACTTGGTGTCTGTGCGTGAAAGTGAGGATGGCGTCTGCCTAGAGGAGCTCTGCGCTGGTGGTCTGCGCTTGGTACAATGAGGCAGCAGTCGTGATGGGGGACTTCAGATCGCATCACTTGGAAAAGCGTGCGGAGAATGATGTAGCAAATGCAGCAAACGCAGCAGCTTCACTTGCAGTGCCCAGCTCCGTGTCGCTTTACCCTGGCTCGGAGCAGCAGGCAGCTTCTCCTCGGGTCACCCCGTGGGGCAGACGGCCCAGTGGCTGCTCCTGCTGCTCCCTGCCCTTTGGCAGAAGCGGCCAACAAGGTGCCTGCTGAGACGGGGGATTTTTGGTTAAGGCAGTTGCAATGCAACCAAGCAACCGAGCTCTTCATCTCTCTCTGCAAAGCAGAGCACATACTGAAGGCAGGTTTCAATCTCTATCGACCAGAGAGGTTATCCGTGCTGTCTGTCCAAAGGCAAGAGGCTCTGTGACATTATTTTCCCTCCCTCCCTTAGTCTTTTGGCCCTCCAGACTAAGAAGTCCGAGTAAGTCGTGTCCTTTGTTAGTCTGTGCTGAGGAAAAGAGGGGTTTGCGACGCTTGTGTGACACCCGAGTTCTGCCGCACAACAAATACCCTCGAAAGGCTTTGTCGTATATAACCCACTTGAAGCGAGAGCATTCAGGTAAGGAAATGAAGGGCTGCAGGGCTCAGCTGTGCAAGAGGAAAATAATTAGGGCATGTTTATCTCCTGCTCAACCCTACAGAGGTGAAAAGTGAGGGACGGGGAGACTGGTTCAGAGGGAGCTGGGGGTGGGGAGGGCAGGAAGGAAAGGACCTGACATGGGAGTGAATTAAACCTCTCCAGAAGACTCATATCCCTGGGATAAATCCCCCCTCCCTCTCTCTTCTTGCTCTACTGGAGGGTGATCTCTGCCTTGCTGGCGTTTCCTTTCAAGGTCTCCTGGACCTGTTGTTTTCAAAAGGTTAAAGCCCTGGAGCTACTAAGGGAAGGGTGTGCTCTTTGAAAGGTGCCAGGTGAAGAACTTAGAAATTTTTCAAGAGGGTTCAGGTTTGCCAGCATAAAAGAGAAAAAAAATCTTTGAAATATGGAATTAAGCCTTAGTACCTTATTTATCCCAACACAGCTGACTCAGATGAGACTTCGGTTTCCACCTGAGCTTGGTATTTTCCTTTAGGCCCTCCCTCCCTGCTATAAAGAGCACACAGGATCACAGCCGGTTTAAAGCCGCTCTGTGGAGCTGTGGTTTCCTCTATCGCTGTCCTGTCCCAGAATCAGGTGATACAGACTCTGGCAGAGCAAGGAAGATTGAACAACGGCACGCAGAGCTCTGACTCTTCCTTCCCCCTTTTCTCTCTTCCCCAACCCAAAGAGGTGCCTGGAGTTCACACCAGTTCTTGCAGCCTTGCTCGAATCGAAACGCTTCACACATCCTTTGCTTGCTCTGTACTGTTTGCTCTCAAGCTGCCGGTTCTTTCTGGGCTTCAGACCTGGCTTTCGTGGTTTGCACAGGCACATATCAGAGCAAACACAGCCCTTGCCAGCCTGCAGGTCTGGTTCAGTGGCAGAACCTAGGAGATAATATTCTCATTCCAGGCTTTGCTACAAATCTCCTGAAGCCCTGAAGGGTTTATGGTTTCTCTCTCTTTCACCTCGCCTTTGCCTCTTAGGGCTTTGTGTTCTCTTTGCCCTCCCAACACGTTCTGGTGCAGGCTGCTCCTCTGGCACCTTGTAGCTCTGCTGTTCTGCTGGTCCCTGCTGCAGGAGGGATTCTGTGCAGGGGGAGGATGCTGGCTCCCCAGAGCAAGAGGATTGCTGCTGGGTGGGCACTGGGCTGCTGGGGTCATCACCTCTGTGGCTGCTGGTGATTGCTGGAGGCCAGGGGAAGGTCTGCACCCCTGGTTTGACAAACATCACACATACCAGGAGCCTGCCCAGCCCAGATGGGTTGTTCAGAGGCAGCCCTGAATGAAAAGCTAGAGACTGATGCTGTAACTGTTGTGAGTTTGGAAATGTGGTTACTCTGATCCCTGGATATCAGCGCCAAGGTGAAGAGGAAGATGGGGTGGGATTTTTAGTTAGGAGGATCGTACCCTGGCTCTAGAGACTTTTGCTTTATCTCCTCCTCGGGAAACGCAGATTTCTACACATAGCTCTGAGGTTCTGCTGCCTCTCGTGCAATAAAAGCAGAACGGGGAGTCTCTTCATTTGCACAGCTCACCTTTATTTTTGGCCAAAAAAGATAATCTGTTTAATCCTACCGTATCCTCCACGAGACGCAGCTTCCTACATCACTTCTGTGCCCCTGAGGGTAAAGAATTATTTGAGGCATCAAGCCTGACCTGGATTTTGTGTGATGTGATCGCATCCAGAGCATGGAAATCCATGCGATCAAATGGCAAATCTCTGAGCCTTGGCAGATATGCCTCCTGCTCTGCAAAAGCATGTTGCCATGGCTACATCTCAGTGTGAGCATCTCTCTCCTTATCCCAACGCCGTTCCTTGTGCCAGGGTCGCTGCCTGCGCTCAGAAGCCCAGCCTGTCACAGGCACTGTTGGGCTGGGACTCAGCACAGGGGCAGTGGGTAACAAATAAGCTCGTCATTTGAATTAGAGGTGGGGGGATTGTTACCAATAACTCCTCAAAAAACAAAGCGAACCCAGCAAGGGCTTGAGATACCTGTCCAAAATGCGGCCTCTGGTTAGGACTTGAACGGAGGAAGAGCAAAGCAAATGGGAGCTGGTGGCACCGAGAGCTGGGAAAGCTGAGCTCAGCTCTGCCCTTCCTGACAGTGACGGCTGGAGCATCTCTGTGCTGCAGTCCCCTGCGGTGAAGGGGTGACAGTTACCTGCCACCTAAAGGTAGCTCGTGATTTATAGATGAAAGTCAATGAAACTACATTTTAGGTTGAGTTACACTTGTTCTGAGAGCAGCTCCTTTATCACGCAGCAGTATTTGTGGGTTTGTGACACACACACAAAACCAGCCTGACCTGTTTACAGGCTATAAAGCTGAAAGAGAGGAAAACTCCCAAAGTAGTGATGTGTGTTTGGGGAGATGTCACTACTGGGATGCCTGAATTCCCTGACTGTGAGTGCAAATCCTATATAAGCCCGTGGGACCCGTATCATGTATGTCAGGGCTGAAAAGCCCAGGGTAGTTCTTGGCTGGGAATGAGACCTCACAGTGCTGGACTGGGAGGAGGATGTGGGTCTATTCCTGCTCTGCTGCACCTGGAAGCAAGAGTCGGCATCCTTGCAGGGTATTTATAGTGTAAAGTTGTTCTTGATTTAGTTCCAGGGCTTGTATTTTTCCCGACCATCCCCACTGAAAGTGTGTTAACTTGCTTGGGGACATTGATGGGCAATGAGACAATTGGTTGGGTGGTCAAATGAATTATGCTTAGAGGAAAAATTGGGTTGCCACAGGGCAAGCCCTGCTAGCCATATTTTGAACTGTCTCATAGGTAAGACATGTGTGATCACTAGTGCGTGTGCGGCTTAACAATGCCTGGATCCTTCTGGCATATCTTCAGCACAGTGAGTCCAGAGCTCCTTGTCCTCAGACAATGGGGTAGGGGAGGCGTTGCGAGAAGGTGAAACGTGTTAAACGGGCTCAGCAGCGTGGTCCTGTGCCTCATCCATGCCGGATGCCACCAACTGCTCACATTTTGTAAGACAACTGCTCGCAGTTCTGGGGGAAGCTGATGACTTGTGCCCTGCACTGGCTGGTACCTGCCAAGCCTCTAATGCATTTTCTGCTCATGCTGGGACTGCAGCAGGAGGAGTAATGCTCTGGATGACGAATGCATGTGCTATAAGCAGCTGCTGTGAACACTAACTTTATTCCCCAGGAAGGTGTGTGTAACACTGGTCTGTAGGGTCTGGAGAGCAAGAGGCTGCTCCTCTCCCCTTCCTGCTTCACTCTCAGGATGAGCTGTGATTGAGACTGCAGTGAAGATTCAACGCTCCCATCTCCTCTGCCAGCCTCTCTCATGCCTTGGTGTGTGTAACCAGAGCTCTTTCAGGGCTGGCAATAAAAGTTCCCCATCATCAAGGGCAAAAGAAATACAGGAGAGAACTTAGGATGGTTGGGAGGAATCTGTTTTCCCCCATTCCCCAGGTTTCTGGAGTTTTTCCTGAAGGGAGATTGAAAGCATGTGTATTTTTTTTTCCTCTTCTGGTTTTAATTGTGTATTCTAATATGAAACTGCAATATAGGCACTTATTAAAGTAGCCTTCTATTGCCAGAGTCGCTGTGTTTGATAGAAACCCCAGAAAATCCCCTGAGCCGCAATGTGGGAATCCAATTCTTTTCAGTTGATGAGACTGTAAACACATTTCCTTGGATTTGCAAGAACCATAGCAAGAGTTTCAATCATATGAATAAAGCAAAAGAATATCTGATGGGGAATATTCCTGCTTTGCATATTCAAAACTTGCAGCCTGATTCTTAGGCAGCATCTTTTCAAAGGCATGGACCATAAAGAGGCAAAGCAACGTTGTCCAGGGGATTTAGGCAAAGATCCTCCAAAATTAGCACAGTGGGAGGCGTTTTCTCTGTCAAATTTAAATTATCCAAGTTAGATGCCTAAAGTTGGAGCCCAGGGCCCTGCTGTGGCTCATAGTGTCTCTACAGGGGGCTCTCGCTCCCGGTTTAGTGCCCAGTGACCTTAGGGAGCTTAAAAATTTAGCCTCAAGGAGTGTTGGCTCGGCGTGAATATCCTGCCACGTGAGTGCCTGTGCAATGAGAGGCTGTTGTGGGTGACCTCAAAGATAACTCTGCTACTTGCCTTGAGTTGAGCTGAACCCCCAAATTCTGGTACTTTCTATTTAACTGAAATTGGATGTGTTCCTTTCCCATGCGAATTTGATCGGGAAGCTTCAGTAGGAAAAGGGAGCTACAAATATAACCTGCCCCACAGTGTCTGCTCTATTGAACGAGAAATCCCATAAAACCAGATACCTGATATTTTTTTTCTCATTGTACTTTAAATGCAATCGGTAGCAGCTGATTCTAAAAACGAATCCTGTTTTGGTGAAAAGGTTCTTAGATTTCCCAGTGAATTTTCCTGTCTCTTGTGTTTAAGTTTCTTTACCTGCTGGCCTACAGAGTCCCTGTGTGGCTGGCTGGAAAATGGGGCTCGTTTTATTTCTCTGCGCCCTTTGGGAATGCTTTTTAAAAACAAAACAACAGTTCTTCAGATTGTTAACAATTTTCTTGGTCAAAGCATCTTCCAAAAGTGAAGCTCTAATCTCCATTTTCAGAACTTTGGGAAAACAAGTATTAAGTCATCTTTTATCTGCGTATTGAAATCTATGCGCAGCTTGCCCAAAATACAAAATATTTCCCTGTTCGGTACTGTTGGGGAGTTTTGATAAGAGTTTTCTATTTATTCCCTGAAGACAATGAGATTGAGGAGCAGAGAACAGCGTGAGGAAGTCTTGCTGCTGCTGTGATAACTCCTTTCCAGATGAAGCCGGTCTTATATCTCGGTTTGGCACTAAAATGATGACTTCAAGGACTGTTGGTATCTTTTCCCAGCCCTTTGGTGTACAAACTCGTTAATGTGCAAGAAATTGCACATATGCAAATAGGCGGGTGATAAGCAGCCGGCTGGCCCTGTGTTGCTCCCCTGGCATTTTGGCTTCTTCCCACTTCCACCAGCTCTACTCGTGCCACTTTTCTGGAATCCGCTTGATCGGAGCATCTTACAAAGCCTTAAATGGAAGATAGTAGCATTTCTGATCTCATTTTCCAGTATTTCAGCTGTGCCATAATCTATTTACCACACAATTTGTGTCACTTTGATAAGCGGCTGCTTCAAGACTGCATTTATTAAAATCAAGAGCAGGGGAGAGCTTTCAAGTCTCTCAAGTGTTGTAATAAATGTTTGAAATTAGTCATTACAGTGTTTGCCATGGTTCATATCATAGACTCTATCTAAATGACAAATGATCATAGCCTGGACATGTACTTTATTTTTTTTTTTGGTGGTGGTGCATTCAGAGTGGGATTGGAGACAACGTTGGGTGAGCCCAACCCGAAACAGCAGAAATCAGAGCAGGGATGGGAAGGGAGGAGCGGAGAAGAGGGAAGGTTTCAGTTGTGAACCTTATCAGAGTCTCAAGGCAATGACTTCGAGCAGAGAAGTGCTGGCTCAGCTCTTACTTGGCTGGCTAAAAATGAAATAAATCTGAAAAGCAGCCAAAAGCCCAAAGAAGAAGGCGCGTGCTCTTTGCAACGTGGAGCAATTGGTTGTTGCTGTGTCTGGATTATGCAGTCTGGCTCTTCCCCCGTCACGCAGCTCCAGTACGGGAAATTCACCTTCTTGCTCTGTTACAGATAGCTTCTTAATGTATGCTTGCCTGGCCGTGGGTTTGTGATGATGTGATCTTTGTCTTTTTTGCAGGAAAAAAGACACTAAAACAAAAAAGCGAACAAAAAAACCCCCTTTGCTAAATATAGTTATGTGTACGTATATAGAGATGCATATATACACACACATAGACCTATTAAACACATACGGCATAGAAAAGAGACAATTATTAAGACAAATATTCTGTCTCAATTCATTTTGTTCTTCATTTTCCCATCAGGAATGTAATAGCTAAATTTATAGTGTTGAGTCTGGGCTATAAATTCCATTATTTTCAGTGACTATATCAATTACAACCCTTGAAAGGGACCCCAAGGCAAGGGGAGAAAATTGGAGGCAAAATCTTGAGCAGGGAGGGTGCAGGAGGTGGAGGGGTAAAGCATCCCCTTCATTTTGTTTTCTTTTTACTCATTACCAACAACCAGCATCTTAACTCTGCTTCAAAGTGTGCTTAGTTCCGTGGTGATCCAGCTGGTGCCCAAGCCAGCACACGGTACCACTGAGATCACGAGTGTGTCACTGCAGAAATAATTGCGGTGCTGCACACACAGGTACCTCCAGGCATCATATTGGTCTTATCTGAATATAAATGGTGCTTACTTTGAAAAAAAGAAAAAAAAAATCAATTATTGGAAAAGAAAACAATGCTTCTGTTCTGAAAAGAGACTGAAATGAGTAAACTACTCCGCTCTGGTCCTTGAGCTGAAAAAAATTATATATATTTTTTTTTAAAAAAGGTTTTTTGCACAGGATCGAGCTTGAAAAGGGCAAGCACAGAACTAAAGAGCAGTGCGTTGAGATGAGAAGTTGTTTCTCTGGCAATTCCTATGTTGTTTTTAAAGGGGTTTGCTATTTCTTCTTCTCTCTCAGTGCAAATGGCTGAATAATGTTGGCTGTGGGAGGCTGAGTGCTGGTAGCTGCTATGGCCGTGGCTGCAGAGAACGGGTTGCTTACTGCGGGAGTGGGGGTTTTCTGTGCCTCTTGCCACTTTGCAAAGCCTGTGAAAGGCAGGTCAGATATGAAGAGAACACTAAAGCAGGAGCCTCTCCTTGTTCATAGGAAGGAAAAGGAGCCCGTGCCAGTTGCCAAAGAGCTGGATGGTGCTGTGCATCCAAAACGCTTTAAAAATTCCTCCCAGGTTGATTCCAAACTCTTAATGTTTCTGGAAACAAAAACCCCTCGTTAATATTTCCAAGCAGCACAGGCTGCTGGGCTTCCCTGGCGCAGCACAGGAGAGCAGCGTAGAGTCCATCTGCCTAATTATTTCAGGTGCCTTCTGCTCCGGAGCTCTATTTATCTTCATGCCCATCTAATGGTATTGCAACACCGTCCCTCTTCTGCCTCACCCCGAGGTTGATGCCCTCAGTATGTTTGTTGGCAGCTCCTTCTGTCCTCAGCCTTTGCTTTAATTGGCTGCATAACTTTAAGCAGTTTTCATCTCCCCTTGTAGGACAGCTCTTCTGCTCTGCTCAGGCACCTTTGTAGCCTGTGCCTCTTCTAGTTGAAGACTAATGTGACTTTTTTGGACATGAGGTGAGAGCTGCCTGACATCCCTACGTCTGCTGGAGATGCTATACCTGATGCCTCCAGGCATCCTACTGGTCTTCTAAGTGGTAAAATTCCCAGTTAGCAGCAGAAATTCCTCAGTGCATCATCTCTGTGTCTGGTCTTGACCCTGGGAGAGGGGAAGACAAGTGGCAGGAGGAGATGGAGGCTGTGTGGCTTGGAGATAGGAGGCTGGGGAGAGGGTTGCACAGTCTGGAGCATGGAAGGATGCAGGAATTGAGGGGAAGGGACCTTCACCAGGGTGTGAGATGAGATCAAGGACAGCATTGCTTGCAACCATAGCCCATCAAATCCTGCCCAAAATTCTCTGGACAGCAGGACCGGAGGTTGTCTCTTCTGCCTAGAATCATAGAATCATTTCAGTTGGAAAGGACCTCTAAGATCATCGAGTGTAACCATTCACCTAATGCTGCCCAATCCACCACTGCGCCGGGTCTCTCAGCACCACATCTACGTGGCTTTTAAATCTCTCCAGGGATGGGGATGCAGCTCTAACCCCAGTCCTCACACCTCCTTCCCTGACCTGCACTGTTTCTAACTCTCTACTGCCCTAGCACCTGCCCTGGTTGCCCCTTTGCACCTTACTTTGGTTTTCTTATGCTGGTCAATAGCCCCCAAAACACAGAATAAGATGAGTTACTGGGTATCTCCATCAAGAATTTCCTTCCTCCCAGTGCTCTGCCCTTCAGCTTTTGTTGAGACTTTCACTCATGTCACGGCTTCTACTAAATCCTGTCTTCTCGAGCTTAGCTAATGACAAATGCTCTATGGAAATCTGGATGAAACCTGCTGCATCTCATTTACCTAGAAAATCTTTCAAGGAACGACAGCGGGTTGTGCTGCTTAAAAAGAGACAGAGGGGTGCGGTATGTTGTCCTTGTGATAAATATTGAACTTAATGAAGATTGCTGGTGGGGACAGCGTCGTGTATTGGAGTCCTTTGTTTCCCCCAGTATAAGATGGATGGTGGTTCCCAGTATTTCCTCCATGTCTCTGTCTTGCAGAATTGTCCACCCTGTCGTTCAGCTCTCTGCTCCTGAGCAGAAGCCGCTAATTTGTGCCAATTGCAATTTCACACCTCCCTCCCCCCCGACTTCCTACTTTGCGAGAGTTGCTCTTGTGTTATTTTTTATTATTATTATTACTATTTTTTGCATATTAGTTTACAATTAAAGGATATTGTATTGAGGCCATTAAGATGTGACCTGCCTTACCTGCATAAATGCTTTTTTTTAATCTACTTGCTGGGAAGGCTTTAAAAACATCCTCTTGGAAATTCATGCAGATGATATTTAGACATGCAGATATGCACTCCTGTTTTGCATGAATGTTTGACCTTGGGCAGAGCTGTTCAATGCAGGATGGATGTGTTGTGGCTGCATTTAATCATCTGAAGCAGAGATGAAGCCTTGAAAAACCACATAGACCCAATTCCCAATTCCCAGCCTCTGGATGGTAATGAACTTCTGAGAAATAGCTAATCAATAAATTGAACAAAAGACTCAGGCAGCTAAACCACTTTGTCAGGGCCTTAATTACAATTGCAGAAATAAATCGGGAGGGGGGGGGTAGCGGTTGGGAGCCTTTGCCAGACAAAACTAATCCTTTACTCTCACAAGCTAACCCTTTACAAACTGAGCAGCCTGTGTTTGTGTGAGAGCCATGCCTTTGTGTACGCCTTCACAGAGGCCTCGGGGTGGGCAAATGACCCAAACCGGGCTGCTGCCTCATGCCATGGCATGACAGGTTGGGTTGTCCCTGTCTTCTGAAGCTACTGGAGGAGCTGGAGTGAGATTGTACTTAGCAAGCGAGAGCTTTGGGATCTCTCCACAGGGAGGATGTGAGGCTGATCCAAAGCAGCGGGCCATGCCAGGACAAGCTGGGCTATTTTACCTGGGGAGAAAGCTGAAGATTAAGGACCAGATGCAGCCAGCAGGATAAGGAAGGACATCTGAGGACAGGTACCAGAGATGGGAGCCAGGCCAGCAGCCAATCTTACCCTCATAGCCCTCGGGCAGCTTTCCCAGTACTCCCAGCCCTCGTCAGCAGCAGGAGTGATGGAGCCAGGGAAGCCGAGGAGGCTGTCGGCTAAACCCTTGGAGGTTTGCTTGTTTTTGGAGCAATTATAGCAGCAGGCACTTCACGTGCATGTCTCCTGGCAGCGTGTACTGGAAAACAAAGGGATGTATCCTTGGGGATTGTCTTGTAGATGTAATTCTGCCTTAAGAAATATCGCAGAATAACAACGCGTCCAGGTTGATGCGAGCGTGCCGAGTCTGGATTCCATGCGAGAGGGTGGATGTGATGTGTGTGGCAGAAGCTAGGAGGGCATGTGGCAACGAGGGAAAGCAAAGATATTGAGGGGCTTTGGGCTTTTTGAGAGAGATCTCTGTGGTCCAGGCACTGTGCTGCTGGGTCGCTTGCCCTTTGCGGATCTGGAGAAGTGATAACGTCTTGAAGGAGTGTGTCCTTGGATGTGTGAAGTATTTAAAATTGGACAGCACAGGTTGTTTCATGGGACAGATATAAACCCTGAGTAAGACGTGAGAGCTGGGTTACACGGCATGTGAGCTGCTCCTCACCCTTGCAGGGGAGCTCAGCTGGTAACAGGCTCGGTATCCTCCTCCTCCTTTTCTTTTTCCTCACTTTCTGCAGCCCTTGGGCTTAGCAGAGAAGAGGTTTCTTTGTTTCCTTCATGGAAGCCCCTGCTAAGACAAGCTGGTCTCTTCTGAATGGCCGTTCATTGCAGGTGGGTGGCTATAGCTGCTCAGGACTGAATGAAACCTGGTCACCTTCTCCTAGAGGATAACCACCAGCAGCAGGGAGCTCAGCAAGAGCACAGAGACCATGGGGTCCCATTTCTCTGCTGCAGACACTGAAGAGATGAATATATATCACTTATTTATTTATTTTTCCCCTTTCAGTTTCCAGCTACTTCCAGATAGGGAATCGAAACTCTTTCAGTAAGGGATGCAGAGATTACTTTCCGTTTTGAATTTGGATCTATATGGCTGGGGAAAACAGGAATCAATGACAATCTCAGAACTCTCCTGCCTCAAACCTTAACCCCAGAATCTGCAAACGAGCAAACCCCAGGTGTGAGAAACTGCGGAGCAGCCAGAGGACATCTCACGTTGTCAGAGTCCAACACGTTTTAGCGCTTTGCTGGCTCAGGGCCTCACTAGAGGAGCAGTTCGCACCTCTGCTTTCCTGCCAGCCTGGCTCCTGTTCCCTGCCTTTCTCCTGGAGCTGGGGAACTGCTCCATAATGAGGCAACAGCCGCTGCCAGTGACACGAAACTGCTGGGAATAAGATAGCTCTCTGTGAGCTGCTCTGCCTTTGTGCCCAGGTTCTTCTTGAAGCAGCAGATAAATCTCCAGCTCGGCACAGCGGCAGCGCTCACCGAGCGGTCCCCGGGACGTGAGTGAGTTGCTGCTGTCGGCGCTGTGTTTACTGCACAGATAAAATATTTACAGCTCCATCTTTGGTGTGAGATGTGACTCTTCCAGTCCTCATGAAGGTCACTGGAAAGTCAGTAAAATTTATTTATGGTTTATAGCACTTTTGTGCCGGAAAGCAAGGTTACAGTGTTATATAGCTGCACATGGCAGGCAGGGAGGACACTGGAGAGGCAGGAAAGGAGAGCAGCAGCTCGGTGTGTACATCATTGGCTCGGTCCCCCAAACCTGTGCGTTATTTTTAATTAAATGATAAGCTCCAAATAGCAGAGCATGTGCAGAGCTCCTAACAGGCTGCAGTCCCATGTCTCAGTAGTTGAGGTAATGAAACGTTTGCTGTGCTAACGCTAATTCCTTCAGAGGGAGCTGGGGGGTTGTTTTGTGTTGATGGCTGCGTGAGCGCTGGTGTTTGCGTAGGGAAGTGATATTCTGCTGTGGAAAGAGCAGTTGTGCCATGCCTGCCTCTCGCTTCTCATTAATTGTGATTTCTGTCAATAGTCTAAAATTAAGATTGCATTGTACAAGGAATGGTAGGAATATTTAACATGAAGGTGGTTTCTGCTTTTGAGAACTGGGCGCCGTCTGGACACGTAGGGTCCTTTTTTCAGCAGGGCTGAGAGCAGTTGGGAGAGTCTTGAGGTCTCTGATGTCTCCGGAGCCTTCTGTGGGCAAGGTGGGCTGTGCTCACCCCCCTCTGAAGCACCCTCTCTTCAGGCATCTTGCTTTCCCCTGGGCTGGTCCTGAACTCTGCTGCTTTAGTCTCTTTGCTTTGAAAAGATAGGAGCAGAAGGATGGACATTTGTGCCTCCCTCTGTGTGGATCTGCATGTGTAAACAGCAAAGAGATACTGAAGTGGCTTTTGGAAGCTTCCTAACAGGTGTGATTTTCAGGACCCCGTTAAAATCACTGGACAGTACTCACAAGATCTAACACCAGTTTCAGACTCTTCATGCCAGCCCACCAAGAAAATGAGTTTAGTGTGTCTGTCTGCAGCGCCCGAGAGCTTGGATGAGCTTTGCACTCATTGCATTTCCATTCAGCATCTCCTGTCCACCTGTAGATGGGCAGGGTAAAACTCTCCATGTGTTTTCCCTTTCAAATAAACCGAGAGGAGCCAGCAATGCTTGTCATCGTCAGAAGCTACGAGTGGGAGAGGGCACGTAGGGCGTGCAGCTCCTGAGCTCTCCTGAAACAGAGCAGCTCGCTGCTTTGGTTTTCATGAAATGATTTGCATTTCAATGAACTGCGATAAAAGCACAGGATTTGGCACTTTTGATACCTCTTCTCATCAGGTTGTTTGAGACATCAGCAGCAAGCAGAGGAGAATTCCTTGAATTGCAGGAACAAACTCAGAGGCGGCTCGAATAGAGCAGGTGTCAACCAGGTGAGTTTATAGGTCAGGGCAGAGCAGCTAACGAGAGCAATGGACATGAAAACTTGCCCTTTTCTGAGCAAAACACACTGAGTTCTAGTGCAAAGCCTCCGAATGCTCCAGAGTGATTCATTTGCATGGTGATGGCTTCAGACCACAGAATGGGTTGGGTTGGAAAGGTCCTTAAAGATCATCTCATTCCAACCCCTCTGCCATAGGCAGGGACACCTCCCACTAGACCCAGGTTGCTCCAAGCCCCATCCAACCTGGTCTCGAACACTTCCAGGGAGGGAAGTGCCCCACTTTTTCTCCTCTGAGGACTAGACAATGTTTATTTTTGAACCACAGCTTTTCATTGAACAAGGAAGGCTGGAAGTCAGATAACTGAGAAATACAGGAAGAGGCTGGGAATTAAGCACTGCCCGTTTCTATCAGCTCCCGGTCCCATTTAAAGCCTGATAATAGAAAGGCTTCTCTGTGATCTTATTACTAAGAAGGTTTGAGTCTGAGCATGTCACAAAACCCAACCAGCTTGGCAGCTAATAACACCCACAAGTACAGTAATGCGCAGTAGGAAAGTTAAGACTGGCCAGGAGTTCCCATTGGGACGTCAGCATCTTACTGCAAATTCCCTCCATCTCTTCTTTTTTTTGTTTCTGACCTCACCCTAAAGAATGATCTGTTTGAAACTGAAAGCGTCTGTCTGATCCGCTACGAGGGAAAGGAAATCTTGAGAACATTTGACAAAGAACGCAGAGTTGAAATTAAATATCGTAATGATATAAAACAGTAAGCAGATCTGCTTGACAGCCTTGACAGCTATTTGTTATAGAAAACAGCGTTTATGATGTCAGTCCTATAAGGGAATGTGTTTGAATTAAAATAATTACAGCAGATAGTACAACAAAGACTCCCTGTAGTCAATCATCCTTCACAAATACACTGTACAAAATCTTCCCAATGAGGGAAGGAAGCGCAGGGGCTTGAGCCTGGCAAATAAATACCAACAGGGAGCTGCGCCACCAAGTCAAGCAGTTGCTTTTCAAGCAGTTGCTTTCAGTCTTGAAATTCCCTTCTCTTTTCAACCCTGAGCGAGACAAATGATGATTTTTTTAAAAAATTATTTTTATATATATGTAATTCCTCTTTCAACTTTCACTTACTTCCATTAGGGAATCGAAACTCCTTCTGGAAGGAATGCAGAAGCTCTTTCAGGATTTGAGTTATGCCTTGTGTTGCTTCTCTCTGCACGTCCGCTACCCTTGCCTAGACCCATATTTTCCAGAGATCCCATGGATGAATTTTCTCCTAGAAAATAAAAAAACAACCTGCAAAATACCTTGTCCTTAGTATCTGCGCTCAGTGTGCACCAGTGTGTTGTGCACAGGTCTGGTTAGAACAATCTGCATTAAGGTTGGCAAACAGCTTCCTATTTTCAGTATAGAATCTTGGGTTGAGGTTGCCCAGACTCTACTGCAGCTCTTAACAAATGTAAAGGTTTAGTTTAATCTCGGGAAAATGATTCAACTGCCTTTCAGGAAACTCGGAGGGTGGGGAATCTTAGCCCTACCCATGGAGAAAAATAAAGGTGAATACTTAGGCGTCCAATGTTCTTAAAAACCTCTTGTTTGTCCACACCACGAGGGGTGGGTGACCCTTCTGCTGGGGATGCGCCTTATCCTCCCTCAAGAAACCCACTCGTAATTGCAGCTTTTTATAGCTTAAAAATAATGTGTTTTGCAAACTTAACAGAGAAATTCTAGCACTGAACAGCTGAAATCAGTGAAGGTTTTGTCCTCCCCAAGCATCCTTGAGCTTTGTGTCATACTTTTAACTTAGTTTTGGAGTGCTCTGAGTATTCTTGAGCGTGGACGTGCTCCTGAAAGTAATACGTCAGTGAGTCTTGTGCTGATAAATTGAGTCTAGTTTTATTCAAACCCCCATATTTTCACCCTTCCAACTTTTGCTTTATGTTGCATGTAAATTGCTCAGCAAGTCATAGAAAATGAAGCAGGAGAGGAACTTTTTTTCTCCCTGGGAATTTCAAGTGTTTTTCAGGTTTGCAGCACTGGTGCGTTCGTCAGCACTTTGGAGCTCTCGCATAAAAGCAATAATCGGCATTTCTTTCTCTCCTCCTTTCTTTTGTTCGTTCCTGGTCAGCCTTTCCCACCAGTGCATTCATTGCAAATATGTGCTCTTGGCTGCCCAGCTGGTGTTTTCACAGGTGTGTGATGCGGGAGAGCAAAGTCAAAGAGAAAAGACCAGCAGAGTCTTAGTGAAAGGAGCAGAGATAACATCGCATTGTTTTCCTTCTGCATTCCACACCCTTCCCATTCTTCCCAAGAAATGCTGTCCCTATCTCTCTTGCCTCTGCCTGTCTTGTGCCAAATATTCTCTTTATAGCTTAATCCTTCTATGGAGGTTTGACAAATGAAGAGAGACACCCTCAAAAAAAAGAAAAACCCTCCAATCCTAAACAATTTGGTAGCCCCGTTTTCTCCGACTGCTTTGAAGTAAAGCGAGAGGGCTTCAAATAGTGGCCTGGTGATCTTCTGTGGCTTCTGGATCCCGTGACAGTGCCCGTGAAAATGTCAGATCCTGCCTTTCTCACCCAGCAGCAGCTGATCAAAAGTGAACCCTTCTTCTTGCTCCCCATGGCTGTGATTTGTGACCTTGCACTGTGCACCTTATAGAAAAGCCACCATCAGGCAGATGAGCTTTCTCTCGGTGTTACACCCCTGAGGCACCAGGCCCAACAGCTGGAGAGCTTTACTGCAGTTCTTTAGGTTGCTAAGATCTACACGATGAGCTACTCTCAGGTTCCACGGTCTCATGTAGTTTGACATCACTTTATCTCAGTGAGGAACACAGGAATGCAGAAGTCCTTCCATGTGTTAGGTTGGAGTCTAAGGGCCAAGCTATCTTTGCCTGTTATAGGGGTGGTTTGTGCCTCGGTGTTATGGTGGGTTGTACTCTTGAGCCTCAGCATCTCAGGATAGAGATAATGAGTTTTATTCCTGGCCTCAGGCTAAGAGCAAGCCTGGAAAAGTGATTCTGGAGGTCACTGCAGGCACCCGTGCATGCCCTGTGTCTAGAGGTGCTGGTCCCAGCAAAGCAGAGTGCTCCTGGCCTTGCCTGCTCTGCCAGCAGCTTAAGGGATTCCTGCAGCAGGGGTTGCATCAAGATGACCCAGGCCACCAGCACATGCCTACAGCGCGAATTTGCCCGTTTATGTTATTCTTCTGGCCTCTACAACCTCCTGTGGCAGTGTTTTCCAAAACTTACTATGTGCAGAGAGCTGAGGTGTTTTGTGGTTATGTTAATGTTTAGTAGATGGTTGGATTTGATGATCTTGAAGGTTGCTTCCAACCTTGATGATTCTGTGTTAATCAAAACGAAGAAGCCTGTCCCTCTTTCAGCCCAGAGTTTGCACGTGTGACACCTGCAGCGAGAGAGTTTTATTTAATCCTCTGGAAGCTGCGGAGATTGGAAATCTGCACATCAGCTTGGCTGTGTGTAGTATCCAGCAAACAGCTCAGGAACCGAGGGAGCTCCTCTGCCTGGCTTTACAGTTCTTGGCTCCAAATGCTTTCAGTGAAACCCTTGATGCTTATTCAAACATTGGGTGGGTTGCTTTTTTTTTTTTCCTTGGTGCATAGTTTAATTACAGTGAGGCTGTGCACTGCCTCTCCATTAAAAATACAGTGAATTTCAGCAGCAGATTAAATTTCTCTAAAGTAGTAAATTGCAGGGGAAAGTGGAGGAAAGTCATGGTGGAGGAAAATAAGTACATTATAGGTCCTTTATTAGATAGAAGCCCATGGCATCAGGCAGACGGGTTCTTACAAACACACATATATGAGAAAAACAGGGGCTGCATCAATCAGCTTATCAAAATCACTTAAAAGAAATGGGCTTCTGCTGAATGTGTGGAGTGCAATAAAACATCAGGGTAACGCTGGACGTATATTAACTGGCACAGAAAGATTATGACATGTCCATTACTGAGCTTCCTTTTCCTGCTGGCTGCAGAGAGGTCCAGGTTCCTGCATAATGTGTTCCTCAACCTCCCTCCCCCCAGCCCCAAATTTATTTTATTACCCTTGTTATGAGCAGGCACACTATAAAATGACATTAGAGGCAGAACAGCCACATGAGAGATGCTGAGTCTGCCCTGAACATCAAATGTACTTCATAAGGGCTATGTAAATGGTCTGCTAATCTAGTGCGAGCTGAGAACAGAAAAGAAATGAAAAGTGGGTGAAAGTCCTGCGCAAGCACTTCTCTCCTGCTGGTCCCCTTCCCACAGCACCTTCCTCCTCCAGCACTGCTGTGCTTCCAAGGGGTCAGTCCTGCTGTGCCACCAGCTCTGGGTGTTGGGCCCATTGTTAGTAGCAGAGCAAGTCTTATCAGATGTGATGGCAACCTCTAGCGTGAAGGTTTTCCTCATGAGCCGTGGGGTCTCAGTGCTTTAAAACTCAGGCTTATGTTAAATCAGCACGATGTGATGCGTGTGCACAGAGCCAGGAGGGGACAAATGAGCTGAGACTCCCAGGGATGGAGGAGCAGCTCAGGCTCTTCGCTCTGTCTCATCACCCTGGTTTTACCTGAAGGTACCAGGGCTCCATGTACGAATAATGCAGACTTTAAAAAGACACTTCACAGCTTTAGCCATTTATGCAGAAATTACAATGGAAAACTGTTTGTTCTTCTGTCGCTGAATGGGCTGTGCCAATGAGGATATAGAGATGCAGCGCCAGAGGGCTTAGGGCAGCAGGACCAGCCATGCTGGATAGATGAGATTCCAGAGGAGGATGCATATATCCACACAGACACATACATACATATATATATATATATATCACCAGAAGACTGGTTTTAATACCACTTTTTGTGTCCCAGCAACTACTCTTAAAAATCAAATGAGACATGAAGGAATTTTTCAACCCAAACCATAAGAGACCCCGAGGGGGGACACAGGATTATGGACACTTATAACTAATGCAAAATAAACAAGGCAAAATTATATGTAATTACTCCTAAAGTCATTTGCTTGTTTCAGTAATTGACCTGTGCATTCTTTAATCTTTAATGCTCCTTTAAAATTCAGCCTCAGGGACTCATAACATTTATTGACGTTTGTCATGGTTAAGGCTCTGGAGGAACTGGGCTTTATTAGAAGTCTTCAAAGAAATATCAATTTAGGGATAAGCAGCATTAATATTTTGTATACAACATCACCTGCTTAGAATGCTTTCCTAGATTTCTTTACATCTTATGAAACGCAAGCGATGGCAAAAAAGGGCAGCGCTGAGAGCGGCTGGATAAAGGACCTGCTGCTGCTACTTTAGTGAGTTTTATTAATAAAATTATCAGGTTATGTTTAAAAAA
>WEIS01047454.1:0-11714 GCA_013389965.1 Todus mexicanus
TCCATCCCCAAGCTCATCCTTCTTTCCTGTCACCCATCCCCGGCCCATTCTGCTGGAGCAGAAAATGAACAGAGCTTCTTTTGTTTGCTGGCACCAGCAGCTGCAGGAATTTCAGCCCCACAGAAGCACCCGCCCTGACTCCATAGCCCTGGGTGAGAGGACACCTTGTGTTTTTGGGAATTGTGCATCCCAATGAACTGCTGTTCCTCTAAGAGAACAGTGTTTGTGGAGGGCTCAAGTAAGCAATGATTTTTTTTTAAAAAAAAAAAAAAAAAAAAAAAAAAAAAGAAAAAGAAAAAGGAAGAGATATTCAAAACCAAATCTTTTAGAATGATAGTATATTCAGAGAGATTCAAAAATTTACCATGAGAAGAAAAAAGGATTCAAAATTAGGATTTAAACAGCAATAGCAGGTTCTCTTAGATAATCACTGGACAGGATAAGCTGAAGCCAGAACACCCGCTTTCCAGGAGCTCCACTCAGGGCCTCTCGTTCCTTTTTTGTGTATACATGGATTATATATTAGATACATAGATACAAAGTAATAGTCGTCTGTATCAAGTTCTGCTGCCTCTCTTCCTTCCCTTCACATAGGGAATGGAAACAACTTCTAAGAGCGTAAGCTGTGGTCCTTTGCTCCAGAAATGCATGCAATAGCATGACTTTCATTGACACAATCTTAAAAACAAGCAGTTCAGCTTTCCAGCCCCTGCTCTTCCCAAAGACTCGTTTTTCTGGTAGCCTGAAGCCTTCCTCATTTCCAGCTTAAAAACACTCCCTGTCTGTTTACAGTTAGATGTTGCTACCCATTTTGCTCTTGTTTGTAGATAGGCAAACATCTTCCCTCACCTGCTTAAAGAGAACAAACTTATTCATGCTCTACATGCCTTTGCTAGGATACAGAAATCAAAAACTTGCAGTTTCTTTTTCTCAGACAGGATGAGGAAAAAAAAATATGGAGAAACTAACAGCTGAGGGGTTTTTCCTCCTAACCTTTTGAAAAAGCTTAAATTGACCTGCCTTAAGTATGTATGACCAGAACTGTGCAAAGTATCCCAGGTGAAATCTCACTTGAGGCATATTATTATTTCAAATGGGACACAGGTAATCAGATAAATCCTCCAGGACCTCCTATCTTCTCATCTTTATGTCATCCTCATGTACTTCAGATTTTTCTTTGTTTCCCCTAGAAAACAGGAGCTCTTTATAGTAATACTTCGGGCAGCTTCCAGTACTTAGTCAGGGGAACATCCATTCATATTAGTTTGGTAAACTTAGCAATTTGCCATCTGAACTCTTGAGAGCACTAGGCAAGCCAACTCTCTGCTACTGCAGCTGTTACTGCACTAACTTGTTTATTCAGAATACTTTCTCCTAGTTGCATGTTGTGATTTGTTCCATTATACGGATGGCTTGTTGTGTCCTTACTCTCCTCCATGCTTCTGCTTTATTTTTTTCCTCATTATCAGCCTCTGTAGAAATGCTATCAGCAATTTCTTTAAGATGATTTTCAAAAAGAGTCTTAAGATCAATGTTGGCTCAGTACAAGTTTAATTTAGAACATGAGTGATGGGTCTGACTCACACAGTGCTATTCATACCATCTGTGGTAGTTTGAGGGTTAACAGGAGAAGGGGTGTCAGCACTAAGGAACTTGGGGGATTAGGTGATCCAGATATTCCCTTTCCTTTCCTGCCTTCCCCTATATAAGGGGGCACAGGAAACAGGGTCGCCCCTTTTTTCTTTCCTGCTCAGGTCGTGCTAGTCACTTCTTGTTCCAGGGATGGCTGGGCCTGCTTCCACGTGTTGTGGGGAAATCCATCGCCATCCGAGATCGGGTTTTGTATACATCTATATATATGTATATCCCTTCCCTATACCTTTCTGTATATCCCTTTTTCACTTAATACCTTTTGTTATTTGTTAAAATTACAAATCTTAACTTCCAATTCCAAGCGAGCCCCTTTTGTTTACCTGTTGCTCCCTCTGTTTATCTCTTCCCTGAGCAGGGAGAGGAAGGGGGGGAGAGGGGGAAAAATAAATCTGTCCCGTGGGGTTTTGCCCTGGAACCCTAAACGTAGACACCATCCACCCCTGAGTTAGAACAAGCCTAGTAGTTATGACCTGGAAATGTCTGAAGCCAAATTATATATTGCATTTTAAAAATGTTTATAGTGTTAAGAATGGTTATAAACATCTCCAGAGTCCCGTAAGTGGTGCACAGGTTCAGAATGGACACATTTCTGTCTGAAGCCTACATTGAGACTACTGTCTTCATGACACCTGAACCTCTCCCCACAATGCATTCATGCCCATATATAAATGACTGGAGCTTGACATGCTTCTGCCAGGTCTCCTCACAGTATTGCCTTTTTGAAGAATACGTCATAGAGCAGAAGTACTCTCTGATCCAAAAGAGGCTTTGCTAAAATTAGATTCTCTCAGCGCTCCAACATCTTTATCTCTGACCTTGCAGGTAAAGAAATACCACTGGTCAGCGACAGCAACAAGACCTATATGGCAGTGTGAACAGGCATGTGAGGAATGCAGGCAATGTTATTCTCGCCTGTGATCCAGAAATTGGCTTTAAGACTTAGTGAGAGAATACTATCACCCTGACTTTCGTTTGCAACATCTTAAAAAAATCACCAGTGAGGACTGCAGTTATTTACCACATGCCACCAGACACCAGCATGCAATGAGAAAAATTTCAGTGCTTCTCCCACGCAGCATTATGCTGAGCAGGAATTCAAAACAAGGCACTGGGGTGAGGACCAGAGGGAGCCACAAGTCACCAGCAGTGGCAGAGCAGTCACAGCTACATCTCACCAGCACTGCGACATGCCTGCTCCTAAAGAAAAATTATCTGAACCAGGCTGACCTGGCGCTGATCCTGACATGGTGATATGTGAAAGGAGTAATACAGGTAGCCGGGCAGCATGTTCCCTAGAACCATAACTGCATGTCTGGAAGAAGAAGGAGACGCCAGCACAGACCTTTTGCTAGATAAAGTCTCTCAGCTTTACAAAGCTCACATTCTTCACTTGAAGCCTGTCTGCCTCATATGAGATAACTACCTGTGCATGAGCTTAACTCAGACTTCAATTTAAAGCTGAACTGGGCCTCTTGTTGGCAAGGAAAGAATCTGCTGGGGGCAGACAGTGGGCAATTTGCTGTCATGATTATAGTGGCCTGCTTGCCTGCAAGTAGCAATGGGACAAGCTCTGGAGGCACAGCTTGTCCTCACAGAAAAGGGAAAGTAGAGTGGACAGAAGGGGAATAGATATTTGAAGATTACAGAGTATTTTGGAGGAAAAAAAAAGGGCAGTAAACGGAAGGAGGGTCAGGAGCCGTCCAGGGCCACAAATCACAGCAACACACAGGAGGCCCCAAGCCAGGGCTGAAACAAAAAAAAATCCCCAGTTTTAAATAAATATGTATAAACAAAAAGCCAAAAAAAAGCCAGTAAAAGATGAGCCTGATGATGCTCGATTGTTTTGGGTTCAGCTTGGCAGGTTGCAGATGCCAGACTGTTGGTCCTGGTGCTGCATCAGTGCGCTGCCATGCAGGGCTTCAGTGGAAGGGAAAAAAAGGACTGAATTGTGCAGAGCTTCCTATTTTCACATCCTGTTTCTCTCTCAATGGATTGTTTTCTTTCTTTCACAAAGGAATAACAAAACAAAGGGATATACACAGAAGATTTGAGATTATAGAATCTTATCTGGCCAAAATAGAAAGAAGGGAAGTGTAGAGGCATTTGATGCTAAATGTCATGAGACTGTAGAGGCGCTATTCTTTATGGAGAAGAAATGGGAGAAACTCGTGCATGTAGTTGCCTTTGAAACCAACTCCCAGAAGTTGCAATAATAACCTCTTGCAAAACAGGTACTAATCCTCTTTTGTAACCTTTCCAAGTTGCCTGTGCATCCCTCATCCCTTAGCTGTGTCAACAGCAAAGTGAGACAGTGCTTAGGGTCCCTAATGCCACAAGAATGTTACGAGTAAAAAAACCCAGTATTCGAATATCCTTTGGTCTTCTGGCTGTAGACATAACCACTTCCCGGTCTGGCCAACTGCCTTATTTCTTGCCATTGCATTCCATACTCAGAGGCCTCGAGAAATAAGGCAAACTCATCTAGAAATCACTGTATTCATATCTACTGATTTCAGGTGCTGCTACTATTATCTACTCTTGAAAAAAGGTCAAGGATATCAGTGAGTCATGTTTTTTCCTCCATTTTTTTCTACAGTTGAGCACAGGTTATCCTTTATTGCCATCTGGACAAGTATCACTTTAACGTTCTTCTCAGTGCTGGTCATAGAGAACCTGATTGCCTTCTCATTAAGCTAAATTTACACTGACATGTCTCCATTGTCTACTTCAGACTTCCAGCACAATGAAGGAAGAAAAATATCTAGTTGATTATTCAGCAAGATATCAGTGATGAAATTATGGTCCTGCAGTCGCTTTGGCTATAAGCATCTCCATCTTTCTCATGTGGTGAAAAGCTTTTATGACCCGAGACAGGCATTTGCTAGACACTGGGACTTCTGGGATGTGCTGGTACTTCCAAAGCCAAAATTGTCAGGGTTTTTCCTTTCAGGCAGCTTCTCTCATGATCTTGCAGATTAACGCAAGTGCAACCAAACCTTTGGAGCTCAAGTCACAAATATGCAACTTAACTGAGGTTTCCCTGATGAAGTTCTGAGGCAATGATTGTGCCTTTGCTAGCTATTTTCTCCGTGGTGATGCAATCACCCACAATACCATAGGAGTTTGCAGCTGGCAAAAAAAGCATGCCGTGATTTGGAAAAGCTAGCCCACAACTATACTGGCCTTTTCTGGACAGTGAATCAAAGCTCACCAACAGGTCAAGCCTACAGTAAGAAAATGTCAAGCAGGATACCTGCTGTGATTTCTCATTAATTTATTAAGAGGGAAACATTGGCCTCTGCACAGCACTAGCAGAAAAAAGCACACCACTTACATATTAGAACCAGAAGGTACTGCTGACAAAAGCTCTTATCAAGACTATTACAATGTTGGAGCATGTCCTAACCAGCAGACCGTTTACTGCATCTCAGAGAGCTCATATAAGAACAAGACGGTGAATACTGAAAGGTCGTCATGCTTTCATGCTTCAAAATAAAACACTCTGAAGCAAAATGACTGCCCACAAGTATACCAAGAACAGTGGTGTAGAGATGAGCAAGGCTCTCAAGGTCAAAAGATGAAATCCATGTACAAACCCATGGACTGAAAAGTAAAACAGCATTTGCACATGCAGCCACCACAACAGCATGTAACCAGAAGCAACTCGAAGCATAAGGGACACATCAGGTGCATGTGCAGTTACCTCGGCAGTTTTGTGCACAGCTCTTTCACTAACCACTTCCCTTGCATGCAAGCCAGTAGCTAATCAAGACAGTGCTTCAGCACCACTCAGTGTGTAATTCTCCTGTACAGATAGCCTTCTGTTCACCACATGCTACGTATATTTGCATGTGTACAGGTACACCTTTTGTATTAGAGAAGTACTTGGAAAATGTATTCACCTGTGGAAATTGAAAGCTGTTTGTGGATGACTACCTTCCACGTCTTAAGCGGCTGAAAAATGTTTCGTGGTTTGGACTTCCTTTCTCTTTTGAAGTAAATGCTTAGGATGGCGAAATTGTTACGCTCCAACGTAAACACAGGGGAAGCTGATAGTGCTGTCATGCTAAATTTGGAGCCCCAAGCTACTGGTTGTTTTGTACTACTGAAGTGCAGAAAAAAATGACCTGAGATGTTCCTATGACTGTACAAAACCAAGGACAATAGGGGTCATTTTGATAGTCTTCAAGAAACTGTGAGCAAGAGAAGGCAAAAATGAAAATCTTATGAAGACGATCCAAATACTTAGATCAGAAGATTTATTCCCCACCACCGCAGGCCATGCAAAAGGGGAAATTCAGCTACCCTTCCAAGTATGCCACCTGGCATGTTCACTTCTGCCAGGCAGAGCTGGTGGCTGGTTTGAACTCATGTCCTTAGCTGGCCTCTTGGGCTCAGTGGGTTGCAAATAATCCTAACATTCAAAGTCATTGCCAAAATGCCCCGGTGGGGGAGGAAGCAGGAAGGGCTGATTGGAGCATGTTACCAAAGCCAGTAACAGGACAAGGGCTCCCTGGGAGCAGTTAGATTGAGGAGCTGCACTGTGGGCTCCAGCCTGGTGACAAAGCTACATTGATATTTGTGTAATTAAACGGCTCCAGTACACATGGGACAATCAAGGAAAGCAGAGGACCCACAGAACTGAACTCAAAAGACAGTACAGATGTGGGACTGGGCGTGCACTTTATGGTAGCACAGGACATGAAATGTGCCCTGTGCTTGCTGAGTCTTGTCTCATAGCAGCTACACCTTTAAGCCCTTTAAAAAACTCAGCAAGCCTTCAGTTTAATAGCATCTCCCTTACACACTCTTGGGAATACCTCAACATTCCACTTCCCTCATACCAGAAAGGTCCCCATATTTTGATAAGCTCATTTGGTCTGGGTATTTTCCCCTCAGCTATGCCGGGGAGACCCCAGTGCTGTCTATTGCTCCCCCAGGCAGGACTGGGCATGCCACTGCCACAGCACGCTTCTGAAAGGAGCAAGACAGAGAATTCACAGTCAGTGCTTCTATTAGCTAGGAAACTCTAGTGTCTCGCCCTAGTAAGTGCTCTTTGCATGCTCAGTCTGGAAGTGTGGAAAACAGAGTGCTGCAAGAAAACTGTATCATGATTGGTAGTCATTCAGAATAGAAATTCTGTACCTCTGAGCTGCAGGTTTTGCGTATTTTAACTTTGCATGTATAATTTATCAGAAAGAAGCCATGCTAAGAGCCCGTAACTACATTACCCTTCTAGACTGCACTGTCTTTCAGGAGTATGTGGTTCCCAGGCTCCTTGTCTCCCTCACCAGAAGAGATGGTCTTTAGGTTTGACCCGCAATGTACCATGCTTTACAGTGATCACAACAATCTTGGTGACTGAATTCAAGCCTACATAAAATGCCACCATCACCATGTAATGCCATCTAAAGCACAGCACTCCTTATTCCACATTTTAGAGGAAAGTAAAGTGAGAGGGAACAACCTCTGCTTTTTACTTGGAAAATCATCTGGAAAACTTTGTGTGCTTAACCCCAATCCCTCTCATTGCTCCTGGCCATGTTCTCCTCCACACCAGCAACCTAGCTAATCTCATTTCCTTCATGACCACACTGTAGTTCATACAACTGCAAATGGTTATCAAATTCTTCTTTTTTTTTCAAGCTGTAAATGCTTCATATTTCTATCATCTTTCCTCTCATGTAACTGACATTTCCCCCCCCCGCCTCCCAGGAACGAAAAATGTAAAGTGTCTTCCTGCCCTGTAATGCTGCTAGCTATTCATTTTCTTTTCAAATGGGTTAAACACTTTTCAGTTGCTAAGATGCTGACAGGGGAAATGGTAATGATGGATTTGTGCAAGTGTCTGTCTTTCACCTGCAGGACAGAAGACTTGATATCAAAGGTTGCCAAGTTCTTGGAGCACACTGCTATGCTGCATGGAGGGAAGTCTTTGCAATGAGGAGGGAGCTAGCTGCTGGAGGTGGATCAGAGCTACCTCACCTTAGCTGGCCACGGCTGCGGGAGCAGCAGCTGCTGCTCGCTGACAAGAGAGGTTATAAAAAAAAGATACTGGTCACTGATACGCAGTAGGATGAAGGAGAGGTAGTACTGTGAGAGCAGGAAGCAAACAGTAAAAAGAGTCCTATAATAGCTAAATGGAAATCTTGTGTTTTCAGGGGAGTAGATGTAAAACACCTTCATTCAAAAAACACGGGGGGAAGAACAGTGGGTGCTGTGCACCCCTTATACCTACACAGCTGCCTCGATGAAGGGAAAAACATCAGTCCCAGCTGGCATGCATCAATGCTTTCTCCAGCCAGCGTAGGCGAAAGCCATACAGCACACAGATCAAAGGCCAGCATCGGAAAGCTCAGGCACGGTCTGAATCTGACTTCATTCACTAATTTAAGTACAAAACACAGTTAAGTAGACCAGAAGACAGATCACCTCCTGACCAAAAGGCTTTCAGATGTATTTGTCAGCAAATGTCAGGATGTGATTTGGTGCAGTGAGCTTGCAGCCCCACAGAACCCCGTACCTTAGGGAATATCTACAAGGAGTCAGAGACAGGTAACTAAAAATAACATGAACACAGATAAGCTCTACAGCTTGTATGGATGTGAATTTTCTCTACATCTCCACTGGAAAATCTTCTGGACTTTGAAAACTGAAAGAGGTTGGAAACAATTTCCTTAGCAATCCAGTAGCAATGCAAAAAAGCTATGTGAAGCAAATCACCTGCAAACAAATTGCATCTTGCAGTTTATTCACTTCCCACACTAAAAGCTGAACTCTTGCTGAACCACCTCACAACATTAAAGCAAACTGGGCATGCTGGACAACAGTGACCACCCTTTCTCTAACAGTAATGCTCCCGTCAAATCAGAAACAGTGAATTTTTTGCATCATCCTGGGGAAAATAATTAAATTGGCACTTGAGATTTCATGTCGCTGTAGCACTTACTTTTTAACAAACTGCTCTTAACTCTCTAGTATTTTTGTCATTTTCTTGAACGCTCTTGAAAAGGCTATGGAAATGAATTGTGGTTTTGCGAATAACAACGCTGTCCTTCAGCCTTCTTTGGAACCAAATGCATGTCTATACCTGGAATTATTTTTAATTAATGTTTCGTGCAGGAACTTTTATTCTGCACTACATCAGAATGGAGCTAATCAAGAAAAGCCATAGATGCAGACAAACTCTAAAGCAAGGCAGTAAAGCTCTGTGGAAAATCCGAAAGAGAAGTCTCTGGAGGAGACAGAAGATGGGAACCACTGAGCTTTGCTATTTCAGACACTGAAGTTCATGGGTTATTTAGGACTCTTACTCTTATGGCAGTTCATTTTTAACTCTCCAACTAATGGTTATATGAAAAGGCAGTGGTGGTGTCTAAAGCCATAGTTACAGCACTGTCATGCCAGTAGAAAATCATAAGAGCAGAAGGAAGAGTCACCTGATGATCTAACTGCATATTAATACACCTGTTTCCGTCTCATCAAACCTCACAGGTTTCCAAGTAAATATAGGATGAGGTACCAATACAGAGTTAGATTAGCCTGTTGAAATCTAAGGTCATTACGAATTCTCCGTTGTTTTTTTTTTAAAAGAAACACATGTTCTGATATGCTATTTAAATTGTAATTGAGCTCAGAAGCAAAACGTGTTATTTAAAAACATCACAGATTTCTGAAAGCAGCTACAAAGCAAAATCTGTTTAGAATTGCTCAGTTTTACGCACAGAGGTTTCTGCGTGAGCTGGCAGATATATTTAAATTTTCTCTTTATACAACTTACATCCATGTTTTACAAATATGAAGGAATAAACTTTGTAACTGCCTTGTGAAACACATCACTATTTTAGAACTGACAAAACTCACAGAAAGAGATAAATGCCCTGTCTAGGATCACGATGGAAAGTGAATTAATAGCTAGAATCTGCACTTTCAGAGCTGGAACCTTGCGTATGTGCCTTCTTTGCACATAAAAGGTCACTTATCTTCAGACAATGATAAGATTGGTCATGTCACATAAGCCTTTGTACACATCCAAGTTCTCCATGCAGTAGCAAAATGAGTGAAGATTAAAAAGAAAACAGTTCAGACCAAATCAGTTTTCTTGGTTCTGTGAAAAGGTAACCAAAAGTAATGAACAAGAAAACCCCTGAAGCAAATCAAATGGTCAGTTCTACTCAAAATCCGAAGTTTTACTTCGGAGATTTCTCTCCGTGACTCAGAATACAGTGGTTCAAATCCCTTTCAAAATTTCAGTTTTGAACCCATGTTGCATCCCTTCCTTGGAACAGGCTATCATCTCTGCAGCTGTCTAGCTAGTCAACTATTTCAGACATGCTTAATGGTATCATCAAGTAAAAAAACTGCCAGTTCCCAACAGGGAAGCAAAGAAAGTCCAGATAAGTCCTTAGAGCTGAGGTGACACAGCCATGAGGGGTGGGAGGCAATGGGAATGGGAAGTGGGGAACTGGAGGGTTTTGTGAAGGATGGAGTGAATAGGGTGAAAACAAGAGAAGGTACTAGCAAATGAGGCAGAGCACAGATCCTAGATAATGTATGTTACACTATAGCCACATGGAGTACTGCAGGGCATGGACTCCTCATCGGTAGGTTCATTCTCATAATTTCCAGTATCATCTGAATTCTTAGGCAATGATAGCCCTGTTGCTTTTCATAACCTATTTCTTTTGTACTTTATGTGCTGTAAAAGGCAAATACACATTAGTTTAGCTGCCAGGAGTATGTTTCTTTTGTTACCTTTAAAACCGTGAACATTTTGTTGAGATTTGGCTTTTATCTGCAAATGTTTTACGAGATTTTTGACTTCTTCCCAGATCTCAGCATGCACTGCTTGATGTGAAACTCTGGCAAATGCTTTGCATGACTGGTGACTTCAATGTGTAGTATCTAACACCCACTGCAACTAACACAGACATATAAGTCTAATTAATCACTTGTGTAGTCTCAAGAATTGTCCATGTGGTCTACAGACCATTTAGTACTGGCTTGAAACATCCCAGTGCTTGGCAGAGGACCATTTAGGAGTTAAGGCTGCAGGGTCCAGGCTGGCATACAAAAGGAAAAGCCTCTGGAGTCAGTACTGAGGTACAAATTCTGAAAATTACTACTTCAGGTCTGTGTAGTCTGGTTTCTGATCCTTCATATAAGGTCTTACTTCGATTTTCTTGCTCCAGAGAAGGAGGTTGAATGTATTTCACCAATCTTTCTGACCACTTCCCTGACTATTTGGCTTATGAATCCTACAGGATAAATTTATTCATTCAAAATACTACCACAGAAAGTAATAAAGAAATAAAACATCTGCTGATAGTATATTCTGTAGATGTTTGCTTCTTCAACACAACTTCATCTAAATTTCATTTCAAGTGCTGTGTAGCTCACATTAACTCAAAACAAATAGGGAATCTCCATCAGCATACCCTACTAATAATGTGGTTGTGGTAATAACACACAGTCATAGTCTACAGCATCTCAACCTTGTTAGCTTTCTTGTTCACACGGTACTAAAGTTCTACATGATACAAACAACTCCCTGACCTCTCACGACAGCAATAACAGGAGTACTTTGCACTCATACAGCACCTTTCATCTTGGAGCACTTCTGACACGTGCATTTTCATTGCATCCCTGTGACGCACAGGTAGGCATCCAGACACGCTTCAAAGGCAGGGGAACCATGCCACAGAAAGGTTATACAACTTGGCCCAAATACCCAGGGAACAGCTGGGAATGTGAACTCTGCCATTGTTCTGAACATCCAGACAATAACACCCCAAAAATGAGCTTCATAATGCATTAATCAAAATGTTTAACCCCCTACCAAGTTTGCAAATGGCATGGGCAGGCGATAAGCCCACTAATTCTCTTTGATACATTATTCATGACTTGCTCTCCTTTTCTGGCAACATTTTTTTAAAGGAAAAAAAACAAAACCAAAAAATTCAAGTACAGCAAAAAAACCCAGTTTGTTTTCCAAGCAATTATTACAAAATAATTTGGAACCTGAAATGTTTAGCACTTCCTTTATGGCTCGCCTGTTTTGT
>WEIS01047454.1:11724-22219 GCA_013389965.1 Todus mexicanus
GGCTCGCCTGTTTGATTCCAACTGCTACAGTGGGTCTAACATGTGGCAATGTCTCTGCAGGACCAGAGCACCTAAGTGATCTCAGGAGAAAGTGGTAGCAGGATTCTGTTTGCTTGGTTTCACTTTCCAAGGACTCACAAGCCACTGAACAATGTTGTCCCTGCACAGCTAACAGTTGTGTTGGCAAATAAAACTGACCAAACAACAGCCAGTGGTAGCAGTTGAAACTAATGACTCAGCGACTGGCTATATGAGAGCTAGAAAAGAAAAGACCTAGTACCAAGGCACAACTGCAGACAGGCCTTGAAATCGAAATGCTGCTCTTCGCCTGACTTCGCCACCCTATGAGTAGCAGGGACATTTGCAAATTGCATTTAGCGCTGCCTAGGGTTGATTCTGAACATTAAGTGAACACACACCTCAGTTCTCCTTCTTTCTGATAACGCTAATGCAAATGTACACATACATTACAAATCAGGCCACCACAATGTATGTGAGCAGCTCGAAATGGTGTTAAAAGGAAAACTGATGTGGGTGCTGATGGACTTCTGAGCACATAGGGTATCCTTGGTGAGGAGTTTAAGGTTGTGTTGCCCTCCATCACATGGGAGCAGTTCATTTGTTATTTCCAGGCAAGTCCATTCAACAGCATTATTCACGAGACCCAGGATTTTTAATGCAAACTCTGCTCTCTGACAGCTGAGCTCTAAATAAAATACTAATTATTTTGAATCACGGGATAAGATGTTGAGAGTTGAATGCTCTCACCAGCATACTGAAAGGAAGAATCTCTCTTCTGGTGGTAGGTGTTAAGCTCTTGGGATGAAAATATTCCGTTACGTATACTCATGTCTGCATGAGTACACCTACAGAGAATTAAATAACTAAATATACACCTGCACGCACACACACTCATACACACAGACAGACACATATTTGTGTGGAGAAGGAATATTCAGCCAAAATATTTGGGACTATTTTCCTGAAGGCCCTATTCTAAGAAGAAAGCTATGTAGTATTTTATTTCATAAAAGGTATGTCATACTGTAAATAAATTCTAAGGGAAATGGGTTGGAAAAGCAAATAGGTTATAAATTATTTATTTCCCTAATCTTCTGGTAATTTACTTGGTCACGCATCAGGACTACCCACTTAAAAAGTGGAGGTTAAAAAAAAAAAAATCACATTATTTGTCTAAGAAGATTTTATGAGGCGAACAAATGAGGCTATCTCACTAGATTGGAGACACTCTGTAATATAGCCTTGTCCAAAAGCATTATTGGATTAGGATCCAAGGGTCAAGAGAAGCCCTTCACTGGCTATAGTGGTTATGGAAGTGACTGCTAGAGCTGAGCGTGTTAGTTCTTATGAGTACTGTTCCAGCATTTTTTACTTCCTACAAACTGAGAAGGTTTACAATAGTAACATCTAATATCGGGAAATGGTGACAGTCATAAACCATGTTCTGCAAATATTCTTCAGATTTACTGTAAATTCCCTTAGAGTAGCAAGAAATCTAGAGTCAGCCATATACCAAGGACCTGGTAACTTCCTAGTGATGTTTCCTATTCAAAAGGAACAACATCCAGAAAAGTCTCTTATAGTGGTTTTGTTAAAAAGGCTCCACTTTGAACACTCCACTTCCAAATACTCTCCCCACCTGAGAAAGCAATGTATGAATATAACATATCAAAAGGGTTTATGACTTACAGGATTTCTTAAAACACCTCTTGTTCCCTGGTCAGGCAAGACCCCATTGTCTCCCTGATTATTTACAGTCCTTTCTTATAGATGACCTATAGTTCTCCTGACTCTTTTACAGTATTGTTCAGAGCGGGTAACGTTACTTCATGCAGATTTTATTTCCCATATCATTCTAAGAAATCTTTTTCTATCTGCAGCATACATTCACAGAAGGAGGTACATGAGCCTTTTCAGAGCTATCTGTTGTCATACCCATTCTTTTATGTTGCTTCCATTCAGTCCTATCACTGCAATTATCACAATTTTGGGGAGCAGAGAGGTGACTGGCTCAGTGAGTCAGTATATTTACAGCTGCACAAGTCCAACAGTAACGTCTTCCAAGCATAAAAACCCACAACCCTTCCTGTATTATACACAGGAAAATAAAATCCCTGTCTTTTTTGTCTATAAGAGGAGATCTTCAGACCTAGAATAACTGTGTTCCTGCCTTGGTTTCCTGATTTCCATGTAGGTAAGTCTCCCACTAGGCTGGGACAAAACGCATCTTTCCAGCATCTTTCCATGCCTTAGTTGGGGTTTTTTGCAAGAGTCTCCCTGCTCGCTAAATTTCTCCCTTTTCAAATAAGCACCGCCCCACGCAGGCTGCCATCTGAGACAAGGGGTAACCCCAGCTCTCCTGGCAGGACAATGCTACAGCTTGGCTATCCAATAAAACACATTTTCTGTGATACTTTATTACCAGTGCTGTCAACGTTGGCGAGATAAGTGCTTACATGTATCACCTACATCATCGTACCTCCAGCACCACTCCTACCTGGCCAGAAAGAAAGGCTCTCACTTATAATATTGTAGTATCTTGCCTGCTATTTTTTTAAATACTGATCCAGAGTCCACTCAAGCCAAGGGGATGTTTTTTATGGGCTGACGCGGATTTGAATCCAGCTGATCTTGTACAAAGCAGTTTATATACACGTATCTGCCATGCTCAGTTTGCTGAGTAAACTGCTTTCAATTTAACTGCTGCTCTATGTTATTATTGTGACACCATTATAAGCATTTAAATCACCTTTTCCCTTGTCATTTCTATCTTTAGTTTTCTCTTTTTCCTCCCTGAGTACGATTTACAGAAGACTGACTTAGTAGGAAAGTATGCAGCTGTTAGAATCACATTTTTTAGTATCATGGCTTATTTAAATTTAAAGGACTATGAAACAAAATGCAACTAACACAACAATGACAAACATATGATTAATATTAGCTATTTTTTTTGCACTGTAGTAGTTTCCTTTCACATTCTTCTTTACAAACAGGTGAAAGAACCTGCTAATTTTCTGATACCTTTGCTCAAGGAGCACAGGAGAAAGCCTCTATTCGGCTTAGAAAACAAGAGCTTCTAAGCAAAGCTGAATGACTTAGGACGAGGACAAAAGCTATTTTAGATGCAGTATTTACTGTGCCTGCCCAGCTTAACGCCCGTGAATAAGTACTAGTGTATGCTATCCTACTAAAAATGTAATCACAGGCCCTATATAGTGCAGCCTGACACTGGTCTGGGGCTTATCTGTCATAAATACGGAAACTGAGAGCACAGGTTCCCCCACACCACAGTTCTGTGGCAAACAAACATCCTGCGTGCAAAACTCGGGCAAAGGAGCAGCGGGTACGCCAAGCACAAAAACATGTTTTCAGAGCAAAGGCAGCAAGCAGCAACCAGGAGGACGAAGCAGGAAGGCTGCATTTAGGGGAGACTGACTCAGGGGACAAGGGGTATCTTCTCACTGCTAAAGACAGGGAACAGCCTTAGGTCACCAACGTCGATACAGAATTGCGGCGGGGCTGAAGCGCACAGCTCTGGGCACACCTGAAGGCTGGCGGCAGCAGCTCCTCAGGCTGTGTCCCAATCTTCCCAGGCTGCTGCCCTGTGCCTGTCACCGCCGACTCCCGGCTCACAAAGTGCCTGCGGAGGAAGGGGCACAGCCAGAGGCTCACCTGCCCAGACCCCGCGGGGAAGCCCCCGCCTCGCCGAGGAGATGCAAAGCGCTTCCCAGCCGGGCTGCCGCCCTCCTCCTGGGGTGCTCCGGTGGGGCTGCCGGCCGCGGGGCTGGGGGTGCGGGGGACGACACACTGTGGCAGCGGCAGGCCCATGAGCCCGGAGGGGCGCGGCGCCCCTCGCAGCCGTCGGCGACAGCTGGGCCTCCCTTCCCTGCCCCTCTCCAGCGCGCCGGGCTCCGCCACCGAGCTGCGCTGCACTGCGCTAGGAGCTGCCGCACCTGAGCAGCCCTGTCGGAGGGGGAACAAGCCCAAACCAACCGCCGGCGAATGCATTACGTAATTTCAAATTATATAATCCTGAAATACAAGGTGGAATAAACCCCAAACAAATAAACAAATCCCCCCAAACCTGCTGTCCTTCCCTTGTGCAGCTGGCGGGGGTGCCGAGCAGCCTGTGCTCTGGGGCCGCCGGCGGAGCACGCACGGAGGCACCGGCTGCCCACGGCCCTCTGCAGCGCAGCGGCCGCTGTCGCGGCGACAGCCGCGATGCGCCGGCGGAGGACGGCGAGGCTCGGTCCGGCACAGCCCGGCCCGCCTCCCCTTCCCCGCGGAGGCGCCGAGCCCCTGCGGGAGGGCGGACGAGAGGGGTTGCCCTCGGGGAAGGCGCTACCTTACCTGCTCCCCGAAGTCGATAGCGATGTTGGTGATGCCGAGAGGAACCAGGAACCGGATCAGGGGCCAGTAGTTAGTGAGCGCTGGAAATTTCACCATAGTCCCAGCTGCGCGGTGACCCTCGGCGCATCTGCCGCGGCAGGAGACGGTGCGGGAGGACGGCGGAGAGGAAGGATGAAAGGGCAAAGGAGGAGGGTGCGTGCGTGTCCCTGTGCGTGTGTGCGAGCGGGGGGGCCGAGGGAGCGATAAGGGTGAGGGAGAGGAGCAGCGGAGCCCCCTAAAAATAAAGCAACCGCGGGGAGCAGGCGGGAGCCGGTCCGTCTCTGGCCGGTGCGGCGCTGCTCGGCCCTGGCGGTGCTGGCTGGGCTGCGGGGCGCGCTGTGCTGCCGCCTTAGCAGGAGACCCGGCAGATCAAGTCCATCCCCGCCGCCCTCCTCCCANCCTGCGCGGGCCGGCGAGGCGCCGTGCGGGGCCTGCGCGGTGCGGAGCGGCAGGGTCCGGGCTCTGGGTTCTGGGCGCCGCTCCCCGGCCCAGCTGCGGAGCACGTGGGTTTGACACACGCTTGGCGGCAGGGCCGCCGGCGGGGGAAAGAGCGGTACCGAGCGGCTCCTTCTCCCCCCGAGCCGCCGCGGCGCCCCGCGCCGGGCATCTGCCTATCCCCCCTGGGTCCCGGGGGGCGCTGTGGGGGAGCCCGGTCTGCGTGACCTTCGCCCTCCTCCCGCAGTCGGGGAGTGGCAGGCTTGTCCTGCGGGGGCCTCGGGGCTCGGGCAGGGGCACTGCTGGAGCTGCAGGAGATGTGGGGTCCCTAACGAGGTGCTCACCAAGATGTCCGACCCATGGCTCGTCTTCTGCTCAAACACCTGAAATAAAGAGATGGTGAACGTTTGCCAATGTGGCGTCTTTGTTTTTCGAAGCCTCTGGTCGAGTCCTGGACAATGGAATAGGTTTGTGGTCCCAAGGCAGCTTGCAGGAGGGTCCTTCCTGGGTGGAAGCACCCGAAGCCTTGACAAGCTGAGAGGCTCTATCACAGTAAGGGGTGGGGGAAAAAAGTGAAAGGAAGAACCTTCTGAATGTGTGATGGAAGTTTCGCAACATTTTCAAACTCGCAGTGGGGTTTCAGAGTTTCACTGTAATTTAGTTTCTCTGGGGCATTTAGGTTTATGGTGTCATCTCCACCTTGTCACCTTCAAGGAGTGTTGGCAAATATTTTGGAAGGTGGAAGCCCTATGAGGAATCAGGAAGAACAGTGGGCAGCAGAACAGTGGTGGACAGCTTTCCTCACCCAAAGACTCAAGTACTAAAATGTTCCTGTGACCAAGAGCTATTCCACGTATTCTGGAGTCATCAGGAGGTGGGCTCTGAGAATCCCTGACAGGCAGATCGCAGGCTGTGGATTTGGGCAGGGCTGGAGTAGAGGAGCCCATGGCGCCCAAGGTGACTTGGCCAAGTCAGCTCCAGCTGTTGCTGGAGCTTTTTTCCCTCCTGCAGCTGGCGTTATCTCACTCAGCAGCTCTTAAGCTGGTACAGCCTTCCTTGTGCGCACACAGCAGCAAACTCAACACTTACAAGAGTGCAAACCTGGTTTTGTTCTGTAAATTGCTTCAAATGCCATGGGCAAGATGTCCTGGGGATGTTGGGATAGAGCAGTGCAAAGCAGGAGAGGACCATAAACTGAGAAGAGAGAAGCAGGAGTTGTTTGTGATTGCCTAAGTGTGTCTTTGAATTAGTAGCACCAAATCTTCATCATCCTAAGGAAGATCTAATCATCTCCAGATGGATCAGTGGCTGGACATCAGCTTCAGACTGTGTTCACAAAGGGGAACATTCAGTCTTCAACCAACCAGACTAAAGTTGGACTGAAGTAGAAACTTTCACATAGGTGCAGAGGCCTTATGGCAGTGGCCTTGTTTTACTTGTTTGATTTCAGTGACCTGAATTCCCTGCCAATGTAGACATGGCCTGTGTGTATGTTTACATGTAACTTGTAGAAGACGTGTGTAGCAGGCCCCTTTCTTTGAAACAAGTCTCGTGGCTTTTGATGACAAGGCTGGATATATTTCAAAGCATTAATTCAATATTAAATTCTGTCTTCCGGAGACTGTATTTGGTTTTAGATAACTGTATTGCCAATAACTAATTTCTTCCTGAAAAGACTACATGTTATTTGGAGTGAAGTTATTACTCCTTGCCATGGGTCTAAGAACAACATCAAGCTGAAATTACAAAAGACTATTGCTTACAGCATGGTAAAGTGTCCCTATTTTGTTTCAGTTTAGAGGGATTTCTTTTTTAAGGGAAAGAAACCTTTTATGCTGTTCATGAGTCAGAGAAAAGTAAAAGGGAAGCCCCAAAGCCACTTGTAAATATATGAATTTTACTTGCCATTTGGAATTTGCAGGTGAGTCGATGTTTGAGGACTGCCTCTCAATCCTGACGAAAACAAGCTACCACCAAAAGTAAAGCTTCCTGAATCAAAACAGGAGGACATCGAGAATGTGGCTCACTGTGCTAACTCTAAAGCATACATAATGATTACTTACATCATCATAAAATTATGTTCAGTCCTGGAAATACTGAGACATGTGAGTAGTTTAATGCAGTCCAGGAGGAGCGTATTCATTTGGTGGTTTGTTTTGTGTTTGTAAGGAAGTTGATACTTTTAAACTCCAATAGACACTGAATCAGGCCCCTTACATCTGTAATTAATTTCCATCTGATCAGTCGCTTGAGAGCTCTGATTAACTTTTCATCTTCCTGCTGCCCAAAGCACTAGTACAGTTTTATTTTAAGAGACGTTTACATTTTACTTCCTAACACGTACTGGAATGTCTTGGGTGAATGTTAACCTGCTTAAGTTAGATGCTCTCGAGTCCCTTACGTTAAAATCATTAAACTTATTTAATAAACTGTTAGACTATGGTTTAGGTTTATCTGTCTGCTTCCCATTCATGTCTTCTGTTTATAGGGTGAATGGAGCTCTTGTGTGCTTTTCTTTTAGCCCAGGTCATATTTGCTCCTCAAATTCACTACAGAAACAAAATTGTGTTTGGAACCAGAGAACAAGGATGGTTTCCCACATCTTGAAGTCAGTAGTTTGCCCAGCTGATGAGCTGAAAAAATAGGTCATTTTAGCTGTCTTGGGCAAAAAGAAGTGATTAGTAATCATTTCCTTTCTAGCATATTTTCTGTTATACTTCATTTCTTACTCATACACCAAACACTGTCTGTTTGTTTAATGGAATAAAAGTGACACAGAGAGGACAGCAGGAAAGAATTACCCATAATTTCTCTGATTTTGATAGAAAAATTATCTGATCCAGGAGTATCTCAAATGGAGGCGTCCTACTGGAGAAGTCCATATGAACCAAGTATGATGTTGCAATGTGTTACAGTAGAAATGATGAGACAGACCAGGAAACTCCCTTGTGCCTAGTAACAAAATGGGTCTTTAATTGCTGCTTAAGTAACAGGGTCAAAGTCTAAAGGTGTTCCCAGTAGCAGATTGTATCAGGGCATTACATGTTAAGCTTTACTCACGCCATCAGAAATCCAATATGCAGATCAGCACCTGGTTTTAATACGTTTTAGAGTCCATGAACTTAAAGGAGGCCCCCTCACCACAACTACATGATGGGAATCTCAAGAGAAGTTCCCTTGTTTCAGAAAGACACCTCTATTTCCTTGTTGAGGCTACAGCTAATTACCTACTGGAGAAAACGTGTCTTGGGTTTGTGTTTTTAAATCACTGTGCTTGGTCTTCCCATCCAAGTTGGCTATTTAGGTGTCACCCCTGCTTTTTGGAGCTCCTGGCTCTCTTCCAAACTTTCTTCTACCTAGGATATTTTTTTTTTTCTCTCATAGACTAGCAATTGGGAAGCACTCATTGTATAAGGAATTCAAACCAGTGGGTAACAAAATTTGGGAGCCAGTCATTCCATAAGAGGATAGATGAACTGGATTTCAGAACCTACAGAATGGCCAATGATTCTGGTCTCTGAAAGGCCTTGGGCTGGGAGAGAGTACATGATGACTGCTGTTACCTGACAAAGTGTAAGGATATCTCCACAGTCATATTCTGCTTCTATCTTGAGTTATTCCTCTCAGAGTTTCACAGTATTACAAGGTTGGAAAAGACCTTAGAGATCATCCAGTCGAACCTGTAACCCAACACCACGTGGAAGCAGGCCCAGCCACCCCTGGAATGAGCAGCGACCAGCACCACGCAGGAGCAGGAAGGGAAAACAGACGACCCAGCTTCCTGTCCCATCCCCCACCGTTATATAGGGGAAGGCAGGAATGGAAGGGAATACCTGGATCACCTGACCCCCCAGGGTCCTTAGTGCTGCTACCCATTCCCCTGTTAACCCTCAAACTACCACAGTTCCATAGTTTTGCCTGGAACCGAGGCCAGGCTAACAGGTCTGTAATTTCCTTGCTTGTCCCTTCGGTCCTTCTTGTGGATGGGTGTCACACTGGTCAGCTTCCAGTCATCCAGGACCTCACCAGTGATCCAGGACTGCTGATAAATGATGGAGAGTGGGTTAGCAAGCTCATCTGCTAGCTCTCTCATCACCCTAGGTTGGATCCCATCTGATCCTGTAGACTTATGAGAATCCATGTGGCTCAGCAGGTCTCTAACTTCTTCCTCCTGGATTACAGGGGGTCTATATTGCACCCTGACACCATCCACCACTTCAGAAGAGCAGTTGTCGAGTAGACAATCTGCCTTACTGTTGAAAATGGAGGTAAAGAAGGCGGTAAGTACCTCAGCCTTTTCCTCATCTTTGGTTACTGTATTTCCCTCTACATCAATAAGGAGCGGAGGTTGTTGCTGCCCTTCTTTCTGCCATGAATATATTTATTAAAAAACTTCTTATTATCCTTTACAGAAGTGGCCAATTTGAGCTCCACCTGGGCTTTTGCCTTCCCTAATTTTCTTCCTACATGACTTAACAATATCTTTAAACATAACCTGATTTACCTCCCCCTCTTTCCAAAGGCGATACACCCTCTTTTTTTCTCTTAATTCCTTCAGAAGCTCTTTACTCATCCAGGCCAGTCTTCTTCCCCTACGGCTTGTCTTTCAGCATATTGGGACAACCTGCCTCTGCACCTTTAAGATTTCCTTCTTGAAGTACGTCCAGCCTTCCTGGACCCCCTTGCCTTTAAGAACTATTTCCCAAGGTACCCTCCTGATGTATTCCTTAAATAATCCGAAGTCCGCTCGCTGAAAGTCCGGTGTGGACATTCTGTTCATGCCCTTCCTTGTTTCATTGTTTATGGAGAACTCTATTATTTCATGGTCACTGCAACCCAGGCAGCCTCCAACCAAAACATCACCCACCAGCCCTTCTCTATTTGTGAACAGCAGGTCAAACACAGCCTCACCCCTGGTAGGCTCACTCACCAGCTGTGACAAAAAGCAATCCTCAGTATGCTCTAAGAATCTTCTGGACTGCCTCCTCTCAGCTGTGTTAACTTCCCAGAAGATATCTGGCAGATTAAAGTCTCCTAGAAGAACAAGGACAGCCAATCTTGAGACAACCTCCAGCTGCCTGAACAACAACAAATCAATCTCTTCCTCCTGGTTGGATAGTCTATAACAGACTCCAACCAGTATGTCAGTTTTATTGATTACCCCTCTGACTCTTACCCATACGCACTCAATCTGGTCATCTCCAATCTCAACTTCTATGGCGTCAAGATCTTTCCTGGTATACAGAGCCATCCCTCCACCCCTTCTCTCACACCTGTATCTCCTGAAGAGTTTGTAATTGTCCATGGCAGCACTCCAGTCATGAGAATCATTCCACTACATTTCCATGATGGTAGCTGTATCATAGCTCTCCTGCTGTACCAGGACTTCCAGCTCTTCTTGTTCGTTACCCATATTGCGTGCATTAGTGTACATGCACTTCAGTTGGGTTACTGACTTTACCCTTGATTTTACCCTTGATAGTGTCTCACCCTCTTCGCTCATATTGCTGGTGAGCCTGGCTACATCTCCTTCCCCCTTCAGACTTAGTTTAAAGCCCTCTCAGTGAGTCCTGCCGCCCCCTGGGCTAGAATCCTTTTATCCTGTTTAGTTAGCTAGGACCCATCTGGGTCATAGAACCCAAAATTCCTC
>WEIS01047456.1:0-15091 GCA_013389965.1 Todus mexicanus
GCAGAGCCCCCCTCTTGACACCTTGCAACGCCCCGCGCCCTCGCTGGCTTGTATTTTTTATCTGAACCTTAAAATACCATATAAGAACACATCGCCTTGTCAAATCCTTATTATTGCCTTTTCTAACATGAATCATAATGTATTTATCACAATCCCTCCCCTTTTCATTTATCCATTGATTCATGTTAGCTTCTCAAAGTTCCCCTAAACCATCTTGACTGGTTCTGCATCTGATACAGCTGGTAAGACCTTAATTTTCCCCTCTGAACCTTCTTCTTTCTGGGTGTTAAAACTGAACAATTCAATTGTTATTTTTACCAAACTACTTAGAAAGGGAAGAAGACAAGGTGCACACATTAACAAGATTATAAACATTGCTATTCCTAAAAATATTCCTTTACGTCCTCCAAAGTTCCACCAATTATCCTTCCACCACTTACCCAGGTTTATACCATTCCAGGTTTATACTGGGATGTGAGCTACCTTCTTCATCTCAGTAACAAGGTGTCTATTGCCTTTCCGTTGTCATCTATTTCAAGACAGCAGTTAGTAAGGTTAAATTTTCCACAGACCCCTCCTTGAGCTAATAGGTAATCCAAAGCCAGTCGATTTTGGTAGATTGGTGTCTTCATTTTCGTATTTTGTTTAGCTACCATACAGAGGGCATCACCTGTTTTATTCACCACTCTCTCCGCCACTACCTGTAACCTAGTTATACAATTCATCATATGAATTGGAACCCGATAGCCCCAAGATCCATCTTCAGCCTGACTGGCAGGATCATAATATTGGATAATCTTTCGGGTGGCCATTCGTTCCCTTTCCAGTTGCCAGTCTACAATTTTTGTTTCGTTTTTGGTCGTACCAATTTGTCTGGTCTAACGTATAAGAGAACTCCCAGCCTTTCCCCCCTTGATAGAGGTAATAAGAAAAAGCTGGGCCTTACGGTCCCCAATACGCATGAACCTGCCCAATCCTTTGGCAGGGCTGCATAAGCTAATTTTCCACAAATCCAATAATACCCTTTTGGAGCTGGCCAGCCTTTATCAATATTACTCCCATAGGTCCAATTTGTACCTTGTATGCTTACAGGCAGAGGTGATGCCCACACAATCCAGTTTGATTCTGTGGCATTCCATAAATATCCTCCTTCACGTACCGGGTGTCCCACTGGTCTTCCAGTCCCGTTTAGGTTCTGCCAACAACTTCATCCTAACAACATTAGTCTGTAATGCCCATTGTAACTTTCTATTGCCCCCCTCTGGTTTTCAAATCTCAGAGTCAGAGATGTTTGCCTCCATAGACTCCCAGGGCCATTGCTCTCCCATGTTGGTTCCCCCACACACATAACAATTTGCTACATTCAATGATTCTGCAATGGTTTCTGCCATACTAATAAACAGGTTTTGGGCTATGGTTGGGGTTTCATAAGTCACTCCGGTTTCCATTCCCTGATAAAATGAATGGAATAATAACTGGTGTTGTCTACTCGGCCCAGTCCTCCCCTCTACTCTGATATTTGGGTTCCAGGATTCACTCCTGTGCAGGAAATCATCAATTCAAACGTTCTATCATCCCATAATTTATTCCATCCTTTAGGACTTACAACTGTGAGATTTCAAGGGTCACACTTATTTCAATCACAATTTGGAGGAGCAACTCCAGGCTTTAGAGTTACAAACTTGCTGTTCTTTCCAACATCTGTTGTCTTAGCTGTTGTTGCTATGACGTAAGTAATTGCCCCTGAAGTTTGATGATCAAAAGCACTTTATATATACTTTGGTTGTTTCTTACAGTATCTGATCCATCCCATATCCCCACATCCCTTATCCAGGAATGGGTTAAAGTCCATGGCCTCACATGCGTCAAAAATTATGGAAACTGGTTGATTCAAGTTGTTTATTTCTGTTCTCCCTAGTATTTGACCCTCCTTTCCTTGCACTCGTATTTCTAGCCACCGCCTTTTTGGTTTCTCTTTTGGGTCATAGCAAATGATGGTTCCATTTTCATTACATTGAGCATATTGGGTCTGGTTGAAATAACAGACAGAGAATGGAGTTTCTTTACATTCATAGATGGTGTGATACACCAGTGTCTGAGTGGTCACTGACCCCTGCCGAGTGTCTTTTACACACTTGGAGCAGTCTGAGGTTTCAGCATAGCTGACAAAATGTTCTTATTAGGATCAAAATCATCAGATAGAGGGGTCGGCTGTTGGTCTTGCCCCCGTGCCATTCGCTCATGGGGTTGCAGCCCATGGCAGGCAGAACTTCGTCAGGCAAGATACCCACTCGGATTGTATCTTTTCTTTTTCTCAGAAGCCACTTACTGGCTCTTGCTGGTGTCCTGACCCTGNGTGGGTGCCATGGGGTATGGTACTCCCATCTTATCCCCAATGCTTCTATTAATTTCTGCGATATATTGGAAGTAAAATGTGTGCCTCTGTCAGAGTCTATTACTCTTATTATTCCATATCTGGGGATTACATGTTCTAATAAGACTTCTGCCGCAAACTGAGCTGTAGCTCTCCCAGCAGGATGAGCCTCCACCCAATGTTTTAGTTGATCTACCACAACCAATAAATATTTCCACGTGCCCAACAGTGGTAACTCTGTGTAGTCCACCTGCACCTTTTCAAAAGGTCTACAAGGCTAGACTCCTTCCCCCTTTATGTACCTGCACAACCTGGCTTGGCCACTGTATGGCTCCCTGTTGTAGCAGGCAGCACATCACTATGGCACTGAAGATCCTCTTGGCTGTTTCTGTCCCTGTCCTGGCTGTGGCCCTGTGCCGCTCATGCTGGACGCTGCGCGGGACGGCTCGGGGTCAGGCAGAGCCAGCTCCAGGCTGCTGCCTGGCTCTGGCAAAGGGGTGCTGCAAACGCACCTTTTTCTAGCCTATCTGGAGTTTAAGTGTCTTAATCATATGTTCTTTGGTGGAGCAACTTGAATCAGAAAGTTCCAGTTTGGATGTCTGAGTAGTACCAGTTGTTGGTAGGTGCCTGGCTATCCAGAAGTCCTAGGCACACAGCAGTGCAATTCACTGTTCCTGCAGGAGTAATGTAGAGATGTCCAGAGCAGGAGATGGAAAATCGCAAACATATGCATTGAGAGGATGCATCTGGAGAGCAGGTGCCTCTAATTCCATGAATTCAGAGCAACAGGCAGTCTCCTGAGGGCAATGGCAACTGCTGCTTTTTAAATAGTATCTCTTATTATATTCCTTTAGGCAGCAGAGATTTGTCTCTAAGCCCTCTTCAACTTGGAGGGTGTTGCATGTGAACTCATTTTTCAGAAAGGGACCTCAGTCCGAAAGTTCTAGGTGGTATAGAGAGCTAGGTGGGATAGAGCTTCTCTCTCTCCTTACAGCAGCTCTTCAGAGCTTGTATATAACTTATACATAACTTGAGCACAATATAAATAAATTACGGGTTTGAGTTATGGTATTTCATTTAGAATTACAAAAATATGAAGATTACTATAACAAAGATTATATGAAATTAAAAAAAACCCAACAAACAACTAACAAACAACAGAGCATGCCAGCGTTGGTTATGAATGAGAGCTGCTTGATTGCATGTGCATTCTTTGAGATTTTACTGGTTCTTTAAGCTATATTCATATACAATTAAAGGAAAATTATACTCCATTGATGTCATTACTAAAAGTTTGAATTAACTCAGTGGGCCTCATATTTATTCCTCAGGTACTATTCTGGTAGTGAAATTATTTACTGTAACGGTAGCTGGTTATTCATAAAATCATTGAATCATAGAATTGTGAGGTTTGGAAGGGACCTCAAAGATCATCTAGTTCCAACCCCCCTGCTGTGGGCTTCACACTAGATCAGGTTGCTCAGAGCCCCATCCAGCCTGACCTTAAAGGCTTCCAGGGATGGGGCTTTTACCATCTCTCTGGGCAGCCTGTGCCAGTGTCTCAGCATCCTCATGGTGAAGAACTTCTTCCTAATGTCTAATCTGATTCTACCCACTTCTAGCTTTGCTCCATTCCCCCTAGTCCTACCACTACCTGACATCCTAAAAAGTCCCTCCCCAGTTTTCTTGTAGGCCCCCTTCAGATGCTGGAAGGCCACAATAAGGTCTCAGAGCCTTCTCTTCTCCAGACTGAATAACCCCAACTCTCTCAGTCTGTCTTCACAGGAGAGGTGCTCCAGCCCTCTGATCATCCTCATGGCTCTTCTTTGGACGCGCTTCAGCACGTCCATATCTTTCTTGTAACATTCTTTCCTCCCTTCCTCTTCGTCAGTATACTTTGTTCCTGGACACAGAGGAGGTGATCCTTAAATACTGACCAGCTGTCCTGGGCCCCTCTTCCATCTAGGGCTTTGTCCCACTGTACTTTGGCCAGCAGATCCCTGAAGCGATCAAAGTCTGCACGTCTAGGGTCATAAGCTTGGAATACATCCTCCGAGTTGCCCCAAGGATCTTAAATTTTAGCACTTTGTGGTCACTGCAGCCAAGGTTATCCCTAAGCCTCGCATTGATCACCAGCCCTTCACTGTTGGTGAAAACAAGGTCCAGCATAGCACCTTTTCTTGTGGGTTCCTCTACCAACATTATTTTCATGTAGGAGATATGCCTAATTACTACAGTTGAAAACTCTGTTGATACATAAATAAAATTTGATCAGTCTCTGGAACTACTGCATAAAAATAAGCATTTCATTAGGGAAGAACAATTGGATTCTTTAAAGATCTGTCTTCCCCTTATATTAATGCTTCATTTTTGTAGTGTGCTTGTGTATGACATCCACTTTCCCTACAGAAATATTGAAATTATTTACATCAAGCATTGCAAATTACTAGAGAACCATTTTGAAAGGTTTTTTTTCTTTTCTAAAATTATACAACATTTTTAATTTAAAAGCTGCCCACAAAAGGAACAATGAAAAAATATTTCTGATTACTTATTTTTCAATGTTTTGCTAAATGTAGCAGAGGGAAAGTAAGGAAAATAATTTCTTAAGCAGAGCTGATCTTCTGATCATCTTGAAATGGCATGTAGACATCAAATTTTAATCAGTCTCTAATGAAATGCATCTTCTTCAGCAAAACACCGTCATTGGAGGTAATTTGTCTGTTTTAAGTCCTAGTTCAGCAAATACAGGTATTCCTTTTTCATGTTAGTTATTCAAAATGATAAAATTAAGAAGTATCCTATATTTTTGAGAAAGAGGAGTACTGGCTGATATAAACCTCACTGAAATCTCTCACAATGTCTTAGCTATAGCTCGGAAATGATACCATTTTCATTCTCTGTGATCTTTTAGTCACCTATGGAACAATCAATGACATTCTCCCTCATACTAATATAACTACATGAGCATTTTTGTATTCAGTAGCATGGTAAATTAGTATTAGCTTTTAAAATAACAGACCAGAGCCATTTTGCTAAATATCCCTTACGTGTCTTTTCAACAGTCCTGTCAAAATGATCTATAACTTCCTACCTGGTGTGTATATATTCATTTGCAAAAGTCAAAATGGATGAAACATAAAGACCAGAAAGTTTTACAGATCTAGGTTGAAGACGTTTTCTCGATTAATACGCTAAAGGCAAAGTAATTATGGGTGTAGGACTCAAGGAACCAAAAAACTATTTATGCACAAAATTACTACATAACATTCAATGTCCTCTGTCTTGAAATCACTTCTGGTAGTCAGTTGGCCTTTTGCACAGGAAAAAACATTATTCACTGTCTTGTAACTTTTTGTACTAAATAAATGTGGAGAAAAACTGTTGAGTTTATGAATGTCTAATATTCCTTACCTATAATGATACTATCCTTACTAGTTGCACCCATTCCCAATAACTCTTAAGGTGTAAAACTAGCAGGGAAATGACAACAGATCAGATTAGTGAAGCTTATATTTGAGGAGCTCTGCTGTATGGGTTGTTCACAGAAGGAGAAAATGAGGAAAGTGGAAAGAATTGCAAGAAAGGCTAAAGGGAAATTTGAATCTCACTCAGCCATCTGGGAAGGATACTTCAGAGGAACTGCCAAAAAGCATAGTCCATATGAAAGGTCAAAACTTTATATTTCATTAAATTTTTTATCCAACTGAATTTCTATTGCAAAATGGCTAAATATCTGAAATGTCTAAGTGCTTTTGAGTGTGTAAATAACTAAAATTTGTTTAAGTTTGTAATTTTATTAATTTTTGTTTAACTAGACTCTTTTTTTTTAATTCTAACGGACTTTAAGGAAGCTATCTTATGAAATGCTACAGTATAAAATAAATGAAATTTAAGTCCTAAAGCAAAATTAAAGTAAAAAAGCCATTATTTTTACTAAAAGTAAAATTAGGTTTTGCTCTCCATCCTAATCAATTCCTTTGAACATTGTTTTAATGTAAAATAGCAGGGAGAAGGCAATGTGTTCTGAAAAAAATATTTAAATAAAAGCGAACAACTCTTATTATTTAATGAAACTATAAAAGAACAATACACAATATATTCACATAAAACACAGGTATGTCTATGTGGACACGTACATCTATGTGAACATATTTACATTTATGGAACACAGTTAAGAAGAAAACTAAAATGAAATCTACAAAGCTAAAATGGTAGCATTCATTTTGGTGGCATAAGAAGGATCTTCGAAACCTAATAGCCCCACATGCTACAGAAGTGCAGGCTTCCTATTACTTGAGGCAGTAAACCAGCCCTTGGGTGTATGTATCATGCACCTTACATCCCATTTCTCAGATCACTAACTCCCTCTGAAAGTTTGAGTAGTTACGATTTATTTAAATGAACCAGATAATCTGCTGTAGAAGCTGGAGTTATGAGAGGTAGGAGGTCTACCGGGATAAAGAGTAATGACTATAGGGGACTAGCACTGGAGGAGCTACTGCAAAGAATACAACTTTCCTGTTATTTCCATATCTCATTCTAACAGTCTTTTCTACTTATTTTCCATTTTTCTATTAGTTTACAGACAGGACAGAAGATAAAATATTTTGGAAGATCCATATCAGGTCCGCTCAGTGTCCAGTTCAAGAAGGGACTCTGGAGAACCAGGCTCCTGCCCCACAGAGATGCACAATTAGCAATGAGTCTCTCCTGGTCAAAACCATTTTCACGAAGAGGGATGGCATGCGCAGGGCTGTGGTCCTAATCCAGCACCAGGACTCACAGCAAGACCTCACACGAAACAAGGAAAAGGTCCCAGCTTCTCCTGTCCTTAGGGAGCAGGGCACAGCAGCAGAGAGACAGGGTCCTGCCCTACAGAGATCCAAAGTCAGCAGTGAGTCTCTTCTGGTCCCACCCACTTCACCAGGAAGGATGTTGTGCACAGGAGACTAGCACTGCAGGAGCTACTGCGAAGAATACAATTTTTCAGTTATTTCCATATCCCATTCTAACAGTCTTTTCTACTTATTTTCTATTCTTTTCTTTGTTTACAGACAGGACTGAAGATTAAATATTTTGGAAGCTCCATATCAGAGGGATTCATATTGTGGTCATTTAGAATTTTTTTTTTTCTTTTTTCAAGAAAGTTCGATTATGCTTTTAAATAAAAATTAAAAGAAGATTCAAAGTGAAAAAGGAGAAAAAATATAGCAATAAAACTGAACAACGTCATATTGAGAAAAACAACCAAACCAAACCCAAAACCAAATCAGAAAAAAACCCCACCAAACCAAATAAACAAACCAAACTGGAAAATGAAAAAAAAAAGGAAAGAAAAAATTCTATAAGATTCTTTCACACCACATACAATGATGAAGTAAATTATTGTGGAAACTATATGAATAATTCCATTGGCTTGTGCCATGTGTAGCAAAGAAGATGGATAAATAGCAGCAGAGAGCAAGAAAATTACAACATATACCTGATAGATGTATGTTCTGAGCAACAATTTCATAGTTGTTATGACTTCTTCACATGCTTAAAGATCATCTGTCAGATTTGGCATCAGGAAAGAATTTTGACCTCAGGGCAGATTGACAGGGACTGTTAGATTTTAGGTGTTTGGGTGTTTTTTAATTCAATATAATCTGTGTCCAAGAAAATATTGCCATTTCCATGCAATTGCAGGGACCAGTAATACAGCTAGTCTTTAATCTTTCGTACTTCATTTCTAGGACATATTGTTACTTCTTTTTTGGGGGGTTCTTTTTTGGATGGGTTTTGCATTTTTTGTTTGTTTGTCTTCATGTTAGTTTGGTTTTTTTTCTTGATTTGCTTTCTTTTAATGGAAGTCTTCAGTATATTAGAAGGTAATTTAGGAAAAGATTTCATGGATCATGAAATATAATAACATCTAGATACTCTATAGACTTTTTTGAAAGAGATGCTTGGTATATTAATTTACTGCAAGGGACTTCAATATGTCTTCTATCTTGGCAGTGTTAGAAAATAGACCAACAGTGATTTGTCCAAAAGAATACTCTGTCAAGAAAGATAGAAAAGGTGAACTGTAACCTCATGAAAGAAATACAACAAGAAACAACAAAAAATATATTGACCAACTATGGAATATTCTCTATAAGTAAGTTTTTTTGTAAAAAAGAAGACTAAATATGTGATAGTTAACGTTATTTTCGAATATTTGATAAGTTACTGGAGCTATCATCTGATTTTATCAGAAACCTGGAACTCCATGGATAGTAGTTTTGTCCTAGAAAGACTCAGCTTTCACGATTATTTTTACCTCTCTGGAGGTTTTCTTTCAACAGTTATTTATACAGAATACTCTCTTGTGAAATTGCTCTCTTGTCACTTATAATGTATAATTAAATATGTTGACCGTGTGGAAGACAGCTTCAGTGTCTAATATTGGATCAATAATTGGACCTTTAGTTGCTGTTACTACACAGTTTGAAAAAACCCCCCAACCTCCAGAAGTTCTAGAGCTCTGGTGCTATACTTTCACACTGTCAGACTAAATTTATTTGGAATAGGAGAATACACAATGAGTTCTGACCTAAATTTTGTATACTTGCTTTCTCTGTAAGCAGAAAACCAAGATTTTGTCATCGGGCAGAATAAACTCCCTACTGAGTCTAAATCAGAACAGTAATTTTTCTTCAGAAAAAAATAAATGTCAATTTTGCTTTTCAATGTGGATGTAAAGTTAACCAGGCCTACATGCTGCCAAGACTGTAAATAAGCATATATCCATCCTATCTGACATTATTTACTAAGCAATCCTCTGTTTAAGTCCTTATACATTTACCTCAAAAATAATTACAAATTTAGGTAAATAAACATCAAGAAAAAAATCACACTATAGAACTGTTTTAACCATGTCACACTAAAAATATGATTCTAATACTGAAATCTTGCTGAGGTTATTAAGGTAAAATTGAAAAGAAAAAAAAATAATGTTGTATATAATGTTAAGAAGTCCATTCCCACCAGACATTTCTCACTGATACAAGGGAGGCACCCCAGGTCTCTGTCACTAGGACACCCAATCTGTCCCCTCACAGGGCTTCTTCCCCAGCACGATGTAGGGTGTCCTAGTTCTGCTGACTGCAAAAGCCAGGATTATTTAAGGTCAGGAAAAAATGGGTTTATTGTCCTGTTGATTAAGCTGCTTAACCCCCAGATCAGACGATTCGGTAGCATTTGTATACTTTTTCCTGCTATACTCAAACTTTGCTCCCCTAATATCAGTCCAAGCCTGTCTTCTAAGCATGTGCATTTTGTAATGAAATAGCAACAAAACCAACCAACCAACCAACCAACCAACCCCAAAACCAGCAACAAAAACAACAGCAACAAAACAACAAAATAAAACAACTAACCACCACCACCAACAGAAAATATGTTTGACTCATTGAATAGTAGAATGTTTTGCATACTGCTTTTTAGACAGTATTTATCGTGAGCTTGCATTTCTCCATATTGATATTGAACCATATCTGTGGACCATAAAAGATTTGGTCGTTATGTAAAGTTTGTTGCTATGGATCTATGTGTGTATGTGTGCAATTTCACAATTTAAGAAAATGCACAATACTTAGGTTCTGCTGTTTCATAATATTTAACAATTGATTAACAGTTGAGTGTTTTAACAAAAAAACCCCAACATGTATGTTAGATATACAATAAAAATATTTTGATGTCTTAAAATATGTGTTTCAAGTCTTCATCCTTTGGGACTGCAGAATATTTGCATAGTTCAGACACAAATTTTGCAGTACTGGCTAGGTGATAGACTGGCATGTCAAATATATTTGGGCAGGTCTGACATTCCTGACAGAGTAGGAACATGACTTTATTAGAAGCCTGATAATGGAAATAACTTTCAAGTGTGACTTAGGAACATTTGTTTCTATAAGGATCCCAGCTTTGTCAAATGTTTATGAATAGAACCCTCAGATTCTAGCTAGTTAGATTAATTATTTCAGAATGACGGCATTTTTTGAAGAATTTCTCTCTAAAGGCATACACATTTTATTTGTAGTTTATCTGGTTTCTTCTTTCTTTAAAGAAGATTACTATTAAACTAAATATTGATGACCTAGATGAGGGGATCGAGTCTACCACTAGTAAATTTGCAGATGACACCAAGTTGGAGGGCAGTGTCGATATCCTGCAGGATAAGACACTGCAGAGGAACCTGGACAGGCTGGGTCAATGGGCTGACACCAACAGTATGAGATTCAACAAGGCCAAGTGCAGGGTCCTATACTTTGGACACACTTACCCCATGCAATGCTGCAGACTGGGGAATGAGTGGATGGAGAGCAGCCTGGCAGAGAGGGACAACCGGCTGAACATGAGCCAGCAGTGTGCCCAGGTGGCACGGAAGGCCAACGGCATCTTGGCCTGTATCAGGAATAGGGTGGCCAGCAGGACTGGGGATGTAATTCTGCCCCTGTACTCGGCACTGGTGAGGCCTGACCTTGAGTACAGCGTGCAGTTCTGAGCCCCTCACTTCAGGAATGACATTGAGGTACTGCAGCGGGTCCAGAGGAGAGTGACCAGACTCGTGAAGGTACTAGAGGGAAGGTCTTACGAGGAGAAGGTGAGGGAGCTGTGGTTGTTCAGCCTGGAGAAGAGGAGACTCAGAGGGGACCTTATCACTCTCTACAACTACCTGAAAGGAAGTTGTAGATAGGAGGGGGATGGGCTCTTCTCTCAGGCAACTTGTGACAGGACAAGAGGGCACAGCCTGAAGTTGCACCAGGGGAGGCTTAGTTTGGATGTTAGGAAACACTTCCTCACAGAAAGGGTTATAAAGCATTGGAATGGGCTGCCCAGGGAGGTGGTGGAATCGCCATCCCTGGAGGTGTTTAAGAAAAGATTGGATGCTGCACTTAGTGGCATAGTTCAATTGATGTTGTGTTAGGTCATAGTCTGGACTTGATGATCTCAGAGGTCTTTTCCAGCCTAAATAGTTCTGTGATTCTGTGATTTAAACTTTTCATTTTTGTTATAGTAGTTAGCAACTGATTTTTTCCATCACAAAGGAGAAGGTGTTAAGGAGTAAAAAAGGGCATAGAACAGTTGAATTGTAAGTGATAAGATAAAGTGTGTTCAGAATGTGAAATGTATAGAGAGAAGGTTAAAAGTGACAACCTTTACTCTGAGGATAATCTGAGAACAAAAATATCAATTTCAATCTGAATCAGCTGCACATTTCTGAAGAAAAAACTCATATTCTCCCCCACTGGCTATGCCTTAGTTCAGACCACAGTATGATTCTGGGGAATCTTAATTAGATTCCTTCCAGATGAAAACAAAGCTGAAGGCATGCTGGAGGGAAGACTTCAGGGCACTCCAACCAATAGACCTTCAACTCCCCAAATCCAAAGGCAGCCTCCCTGAAATGTGCATAGTGACAATGTAATGTTCTCTGCTCTTACCGCTTTGTGCTCCACATCCACTTCTACAGAGCTATCTGTCAAAGAATAGGTGAATAATACGTTAGCACAGCTACAGTTCTGTGCTCTTGTGTATGCTATACTTGAAATATGCCATAATTTTACCTCAGCATAACTTTATGGCTTATATTATGATTTACCCCACTACTATGGAAGTGTCAAACTCAACAATATAATGTATGCTGATGTTTTAATACCATTCACTCAATAGTTTTATACTTATCTGAACAGTTTATGGGAGAAGTAGGTAAGCAAAACCTCATGCAAAACCTTATCTCAAAAATACTGGATTACCTTGGAGAGAGAGAAGTCCAAGTGCTTTTTTTTGTATTTAGTTATGATTTATCTTATATATCACTACTTTTAATATTACTTACTGTAGCACCTTCTGACAAACAATAATTAGAAAACATATTATTGTAAAAATCACAGCTTGATTTTCAAAAAAGGTAGTATAGAGTTCAAACAACTCATCTTCCAAGGATCACAGAAGTTTAGGGTCTAATAGCCCTTGATGTCTATGAAGTTCTTTATGTATTTATATTTGATTGTTTTTAATTAGAAGTGAATGATGTTCACAACTCAGCAAGAAGTATTAACATGATTTTTCTGAAAAAGAAATGAGTATAGGAATGTAAACCAAGTTTACAAGGTCATTCAGTACATTTGTGCAATTACTGTATTCTGACATAACCACAGTTTCTTGACTTTCAGACCTAAAAGGCTTTGTTCCTTTCTTCCTTTGTTTTGCACCCATTTTCTCTCAAGGTTATGGTTTAACATTTATAGCTCTTGAAGATGAAAAAACAGAAGTTATGCCTCAATATGTGGTTTAGCTTATACTTGAAAGTCAAATGAGTTAAGTCTGAGTGTTTTGAAAGCAGACATAAGGGTCACTAACTCGCTAAAACTCTAAACTGAATATTTGAACTCTAGCTTTCTGGAAATGCAGGAGTAGACTCAATAGCAAACTCCTAGGTCTCCAGAGGTCATTGTAGTGAGTAAACAGGGTTTGACATCTGACTAGGAACATGTCAGCCTAGTTTACAACAATTCAGAAAAGAGTATTTCAGATAATATAATTTCATATCAATGGAATAACTGCTCTAAGTTTACTTTGCAGATTCTTTTTTAGTTGTATTTGCTGTCATTTTTGTTTTAAATACTTGACCTGTATTTAATCTGCTTTACTTTTAGAAGATAATTAAGAATTGTGTATCATTTTTCTCTTGGAATAATGTGAATGGCAAATACTAAAACATTTTATGCTAACTGAACAAGTTTAATGGACTGAGTTTGGACACAAATGTGTGATGGTCATCCCAGGACTTGGGAGTGTAAGGTGATTACTTTAAAGTCATATTCATGTAAACATGGTCAATATTTTTAGACATTTAAAAGTATATTCAGGTGAGTCCTTGTCTTGCAGGAGTATCCCACCTAAACTGATTGATGTGCAGGTTGCATTTGAATAAGCCATTTAGCCACCAATACTATAAGGGTGACTTCAAAGAGAGCCTTTCAGCTCTTAGGTGACACAAACACTTGTAGGGGAGTCACTGACTGCAGAATGACTATAAGGTGATTCAGTCCTACCTTATAAACACTTCCGTCAAGACATCTAAATTTAGGTGGTAAAATTGCAGGTGGATTTCTGTGGCCAATTAATTTTCAATTTCCCTTCCAGGCCAGGTTTGATGGAGACATACTTACATAATAAAAGTTTTAGCTTTCTTTTAAGTATTTTTAAATGTTTAGACAACATGAAAACAGCACAACGACTGAAAGATAAAAACCAAACTAGAAACCATAACAAAGCCAGTAAAGACAAGATACGGTTTATTTTGCCGATATCACCAGTTTCTTTAACAGAAAGAGTAAGGGGCATAATACCTTGAACAAGGCTTTTAGGTGAGTCAGCTGTCATTGAGTAAATAGAAATTTCTAGAGATTTAGTGTGGATCTTTATAGTACTGCTACAGATAAAAGTACAGCCATAGGGTATTTCTCCATCATGGACTCTCTGACGGGCGCTGAAATTGCTTTCCCATCTGCACTTCTGAGATTTCGTTGATGTGGTGAGAAGTAAGTAAATGTTGTGTATAGGTCAGTTTGTTATTTCCTAGTAGAAGTTTAATCAGAAATGTCATCAAGCAGTCCCTTACACAAAATTTGTGATACATCAAACACACTGCTTCAGGTACAAAAGTGTCAGATAGGTACTTTTCCAACATGGAAGCTAATTTAATAACTACCTTTAATAATTTATTAAAATTTTACTTTCTTGAAAAAGAAAGTTGTACATTAACGTTTCACATTGATGCCTAGATTCATGTCATAAAAATTTGATAGTAAAGGGAAGTTGCAAAGTTAGGTCTCCTTTAGCCAAGAAAGGACAGCAGATTAAACCTTTGGTGGATTGAATCATTAAGCAGAATTGTTCCTCACTCCCCATTAACTCTGTAGGATGCCTATGGAAAAGTTTCTCCTCTTTTTACAGAAAATTAAGGAGAATATGAAAAATATGGAAGGACTAGATTCATAGTAAAAAGTGTACACCCTGAAAAGAGTAGTTAATGCATGTTTTTCTATAAATTCTAAGCCTCGTAAATTTCATTGAATTTTGTTAGAATGGCCATTTATCAATTTCAGTAATTTGTTTTCCAGCCTTTCCCAATGTAAAAATACTGATATGTCATCATGTTTGTTACATTTTTAAATAAACAGCAAAACACATTTCAGAACAGATGTTACGCATAAAAAGTCATACATCAAATCAGGGCTTTCCAGGAACATCATATAAGCCTTCAAGGCATGGATTCTGTTGACATTTCTTAACAGATAATGATTTATGGTTTTTAACTCCAGAAGAAATGGAAATTTTCTACAAGCTTGTAAAAAAAAATGTACCATTTTGGAGCATATACTTTAATGATGATTTTTTAAAGTTGTGATGGAAAACTAAAAATATATGCTATTTTTTTCTTATACAGGAAAAATAGCAATTGGCTTCAGAATTTCTGTAATTTTTATGCAAGCAAAATATCTAGAAGGGTTTGGTTGGATTTTTTTTAGGTTTTGTATAGATAACTTTGAAAAACTATGCTGAGACAGTTTATGGAAGTTACTCTTTGGGTAGACCTACTGTTACAAACTCCACACCTGTATTTAATTTCCAAGCAGGTATATAATGGATGTTCTCAGTATTAATTCCTAATATGCTTTA
>WEIS01047458.1:1055-49229 GCA_013389965.1 Todus mexicanus
GCCTCGTTACTCCAGAACAGTCAGAAGCAGCATTGTGGTACAGAGGTGGGATGAGACCTTTGCTCTACTGCTGATGCGACCCAGCTATTGGCATTACAGCCCCAAGATAAGAAACTACCAGTACAGCCAAGTGTGCTACCAAAGTTGCAGCCACATAGTGCTGCACCTACAGCACTTCACGGTACTTGGCTGTGTTTCTTATTTTGTGAGGAATTGGATGAATCTTAGTTTGTGTTTTGGTTATTTATGAGGGTGTCTATTCTACAGCTATGCAATTTTGTGCCTATTTTATAGGCTCATCTCTCTTCATAGAACAAATTTATCTTCATGCAAAAGCCTTCATTATGATTTATTTGATTAGCAGCAGAAATTAGGTACCTGCTCTGTACTATATGAAATAAAAATAAGCTAATAACTCATTGCATTTATAGATAAAGATTAAAATTATATTATATAAATTAATACTAAATACATTAAATTAGAAATAAACTGCTTGACAAATTTTTATTCAGCTACATAGCTACAAGGGATAATAATTTTGGAAGAGGAACTTTATGTTCAGTATTCTAAGACATACATCACTATTTACATCCATATTTATCTAGAGACGAGTGACATCACTGATTATTTTACTCAGCAGGTTACTTTGAGAAAAACATAAGTAAGTTAAACTCACCATGTAGCAGTTTCCGTCAATTCCTGAACTACAACCCTTTCCAGGGTAGCCTCTGTAACCACACCATGGTTATGAAATGCATGTGTTTGTGTCAGTGAGCTGATTGTTGTGGCATCCTCTTAACCACAGGGGTGAAGATTATTATTAAGAACTGAGTGATGCATGCTGAAGTATTACCAACTTCTGCAGTCCAGTAATGTACTTCCTTAGGACCTCTGACACTCTGATGGAGCTTCATGTAGTGGTTCACATGGTAGCCGCTGTTGTAGCTCCCCCACCTTGTAGAACTCCTTCCAGTTCCATGGTGAATCAATGTTCCACACAGCCCCACTGCCCTTCCTAAATCCAGGCTCTGCTCCACTCACTGCTGGAACCAGCTGAAGGTATTTTCTGAAATCTCCACCGGTCCTGTGACCTGTGCCTATGGACAAGGATTGACTTCCCATGCTCTTTGGAGAGCTGTGGGACATGTGAAGATCCTGGCTTCGCCTCATGCCGTTCATTAGCCGTCTACCATGAATATAATGAACTTTCTGAATGCTGAGCTCCCAAGTAGGCTTGTACCTCTGCACACTCCTGTGTGTGCTCATATTAGAGTTACTAGAGCCATGCTTGGCTGCTGAAGTAGCACTCTGACTTCTAGCCCCATTCCCATGATTCACTTGTTTCCACATTTACACATACACAGAAGATGTGCTACAGAGATTGGTGACAAGTGAGTATCCCTCAGGAGCCTGTGCTGGGACTAGAGCAGTTTAATATCTTCCTCAGTAACATAGTGAGATTGAGGCCACCCTCAGCAAGTTTGCAGATGACACCAAGCTGAGTTCTGCAATTGATTTGCTAGAGTAAGATACCATCCAGAGGGACCTGGACAAGCTGGAGAAATAGGTCCGTGTGAAATGCATGAGATTCAACAAGACCAAGCACAAGGTGCTGCACGTGGGTTGGGGACACATCCAGAATCTGAGCAGGCTGGGGGTGAAGGGATGGAGAGCAGCCCTGTGGCAAAGGACAAGGGACTGCTGGGAGTGAAAAGCTCTATATGAGCCAGTACTATGCTCTCACAGCCCAGAAGCCAATTGCACCCTGGGCTGCATCCCCAGCAGTACAGGCAGCAGGTTGAGGCAAGAGATCCTGCCTCTCTGCTCCGCTCTGGGGAGATACCCCTGCAGAGCTGGGTCCAGCTCTGGAGTCCTCAGTATGGGAGAGACAGGGACGTGTTGGAGCATGGCCAGAGGAGGCCATAGCAATGATGCAAGGGCTGGAACCCCTCTGCGGGGAGGCCAGGCTGAGAGAGTTGGGGTTGCTCAGTCTGGAGAAGAGAAGGCTCTGGGGAGAGCTTTTTGTGGCTTTTCAGTGCTTAAAGGGCCAGATCAGAAAGATGAGGAGAAACTTTTGAGCAGGGCCTGTTGTGACAGGACAAGGGATGATGGGTTTAAACTAAAAGGGGAAGATTTAAATTAGAGAGAAGGAAGAAACTTTTGATACTGAGGCTGATGACATCCTGGCCCAGACTTGTCCAGAGAGGTGGTCCATGCCCCATCCCTGGAACTATTTTGGTTAGTTGGATTTTTTTGAATAAAACACTCAATGGTGGCAATAATAATCAAAGAAAATAAAGGAAATACAGCATCCAGAACTACTTGCCCCATTTTAGTCTTTTTTCTCACTGTGTGCAATAGTTCCCTGGAGGTGTTTCTGCATTGCTGTTTCTAAGGGTTTTTTAAAGGAAAGCGAAGTTTCTCTGCTTCTAACAGTTTTATAACTCCTTGGACATTTCGAACAGGTTTGATGGAAGCTCAGTGCTCGCAGTTTTGAATTTCCTGGAAGTTTTGAGAGGATCATTAGCCTTGTAGCACTACAGAGAAGCTTCACTGATGATCCTCAGTGTGAAATAAGATCTTTTTTTTTTCTTTTTTTTTTTTTTTCTCTGTCTTTTGTTTGGTCTTCTGACCAGAAGTGCAAACATAGCTTGCAGCTACCCCAGGTGTGCTGCCTCTGGGCTGGTGAAGGGAGGGAAGGTCTCATGGGTACCATGGGGAACGGAAGGCATCCTGGTAATGGTCATGGGAAACAGGAAGGAAGAGGGATTGTTTTGGTGGGGGGCTGTAAAACTGCAGACTTTTGCAACTGTGACTGCTCACAGAACAACATTTTGAATCTCAGAATCCCAGCATGGTGAGGGTTGGAAGGGAACTCTGGCAAACATATTGTCCCACCCTCTGCTCCAGCAGGGTCACCCAGAGCAGGTTGCCCAGGATCTCTTCATTTTCACCTTTCAGTGGCTTGACGTGCTTTCTCTTGGACATCCCATGAGCACCTGGTTTGGGATATCTTTTGATACAGCCAGTTCCTCATGGCTGTCTAACCTCAGTCTCATGGGAGCAGTTACTGCAGTTTATCCAGGATCAAGGAACTCTTATTCAATCATCTTCCTTCATTTCCTAGAAGTATTTCTGCTGGTAATACCTGGATAATTAAAGCCATTAGTGTGTATGTTCAGGACTTCAGCTGGAGAATAGAGCATCTCATTTACATTGGTCCTGAACCACAGGAGATATCTCTGCCTACAGAGAACATTCTGACATGGGAGGGACAACTGGTGTAAAATACTTTTATCATTTGAAGTCCTTGGAATCTGAAAACCTTCTAGGTTTCACAGTGGTAACTGATAACAATTTTTGTGTTTAGAGCAGTAGATTTCAGGGTTAGCTTATTTTACACACTCGACTCTTTTGAAGGAGATTATTAATAAATCAAAGTAGCTTGGACACTCTTAAATCCATGATAGTTCTACCAAAACCAAACAAAATAAATCCTACAAATTGCATTAAATTAGAAGGCTAAGGAAGTTTGTAGCACAAGTTAATATCTGCAAACGATGGATCTAATTCTTTAGTAAATCTCCCCAGAGGATTGAGGGTGTCTCATCACCCTGATCACACATATGAGCCTTCAAACTGACACAAGGTGACCAAGGGTAAAGGGTGGTGACAGTCCCAGTCTCATAACAAGGAGGTAAATATTTATGGAAGCTGATGTGAGGTGGCCATCTCCCATGCTCCCAGATGTTTGCATTTAGAGATGCGATCTGACAGCTTGCTTGGGGTCTGGCTGGCCAGCAAGGGCTTCCAAGCCAGTGACATGACAGGACACAAATCCCCTGGGTTTGGGTGTGGGCTGTGACAGATGTCCTGCAGGCTCCAGCCCTTCATGAGGCCTTCAGACAGTAATTGCGACAGCAAAACTTCTCATTAGCCTGATGACTCACTGCTGCTTTCCAATTTTTTTGTGTATTTTTTTTTCCTTCACTGCCTCCTCAGCAATTCCCCCAGTGCTGATCTGGATGCAAAGTGGGACTAGGAGAGGAGAAAAGAAGCAAAAGAAAGAGCAGGAGAGAGGGACAGGAGAGCAACAGCCATCTCTTCTGATTGTGGCAGTCACTGGACCACTTCAGCTACCCATGAAGGATCCAAGGGGAATTCCCTGGGAGTTCTCAAGAGGAAACTGGCTGAAAGGCTGGTGAAAACGCAGAGAGACCAAGGGGAATAAAGCTTCACATATTATAAGTTTAAGTTCTTTTAAATTCCTTACTAGGGCTTAGGTTGTCTACTATACCCTGAAAGGAGGTTGGAGGCATGCAGGACCTGTTTCCTCTCCTAAGGAACAAGCGACAGGATAAGAGAAAACGGCCTCAAGTTGTGCCAGGGGAGGTTTAGTTTGGAGCTGAGGAAGAACTTATTTCCTATAAGGGTTGTCAAGGCCTGGGCCAGGCTGCCCAGGGCAGCGGTGGAGTCCCCATCCCTGGACGGGTTTCAAAGCCATGGAGATGTGGTGCTGAGGGACACAGTTTAGCGGTGCCCTGGCAGTGCAAGGGTTAACAGACTGACTTGGCAGTCTTAAAGGTCTTTTCCAACCAAAGCAATTCTATGATTCTGTGATTGCTCTTGCATGACTGTACACCAGCAGAACAATGGTGCATGGGCCTGGTTATGTGCACAGAATATGAAATGTGACAAGGCTTGTTTCTGACTGAGCTAAGAGTGCGTTAAGGTGTCCTATTTCACGTGTACTGTGGTCTGCAGTCGTGGTCATGAACAAATCAGGCAAGACTGTGTAACTAGTCAAGCTGCCATAACCAGACCTTGAGCCTGAGTCTTGGGATTGAATATGGAGGGTAAGATGTACACCAGTGGACCTCGCTGAATTTACATTCTCATACAACCATTTTCCTCTAAAACACTGTATTTTTATTTGTTTGTTTGTTTATTTTAAAAGATGGTTTGTAAGAAACAAGATGCTTTTGAAAACTGAAGGCAGAAAAATAGACTAAGGACACTTCATTTTCAACCAGTTACTTCTGCTGTCACAAGTAAGCTCTGCAGAGAAGAATCTGGGAGCCCAGGAGGATAATGAGTTCCCCACGACCCAGCAATGGACCCTCATGACCAAAAAGGCCAATGATTTCCTGGGGAGCATACAAAAGAGTGTGGCAAGCAGGTCAAGGGAGAGTATCCTCCTCCTCTACTCTGCCATAGGGAGGCCACATCTGGAGTGCTGGGTCCAGCTCTGGGCTCCCCAGTAAAAGAGAGACGAGGAACTACTGGAGAGAGTCCAGTGGAGGCTGCAAAGATGCTGGTATCATCTCTGTGCACAGGAAAGGCTAAGACCCCTGGGCTATTGAACTGGAGAAGAGAAGGCTGAGAGAGAATCTAATCAATGCTGATCAATAACTAAACTGCTCCTGCGGGGCAAGAGGCTGGGGCCAAACTCATCAGTGGTGCCAATTGACAGAACAAGGGGCAATGGGCACAAACTGGAACGCAGGAGGTTCCACCTCAACAGGAGGAGAAACATCTTTGCTCTGAGGGTGGCAGAGCTTGACCCAGGCTGCCCAGAGAGGTTGTGGAGTCTCCTTCTCTGGAGATATTCCAAACACACCCGGACAATGCGATGCTGGGACCCTGCTCTGGATGACCCTGCTGGAGCAAGGGGTTGGACAAGATCATCTCCAGAGGTCGCTTCCTACCTCTAGCATTTTAAATTAAAAGAAAATAAAAAGTAGAAGTGAGCTCACACAGCTTCAGACAGTCATTTTGACATTTACAGTTTTTACTAAGAAGAGATTGAAATAAGGTGTTCAGATCTTGGTGCTTCATGGCTATCAAAGGTTACATTTATTTTAAAACCTAAACTGCACATACAGATTTAAAGTCACTCCTGGTACACACAGACATAAGCCAGATGCAGAACATCATTGCAGCCCATATGGCTATAAATTTGTCACAGAATATCCTTGGGCATACTTCACTCATCAGACTGTTATCTTTGCATTTCGTGCAGTAGCTGAGCTCTGTTCCCTTTGCCTGTCTTCTTTAAAATTTATTTTTACATCAGAACTTTTATTTATAGCAGTGTAACAGCAGAGATCAAGAGGAAACATGTATGACATCTTTCTCAAATGACTAACTGGGAAATTTTCTTCATCAGTAAGCTACAGGGTTTAGCTAAAGCACGCAATGATATAGGACTTCATAAAGCATCGAGGGCATAAAAAATATGCCAATCAGGTTAAACTAAGATGTAAAACAAGCTTCATTTTCTGGATTATACACAACCCTGAAGTTCTGCAGTAATTAAATCTCTCTATGGCTTTTTACAAAAAAGTGACTCCAGTTTCCCTCCAATTCCAGATTGTGCTGATCTAAATTGAGTTTCATTCTGTACCTGCCAGTTTCAGATCTTTGCAACATTCTTCCGCTCTTCTATATTTAAACACAGCTTCACTGAGATTCGGAAATATTCACTGACTGCTCGAGGCCCTAGTTCGTTCCTACAGGGTTCAGCAGGCAGATGGGGAAGGGGTAAGTGTAAGAAAACCATGAGGGTTTCAGACTTCTTGCCAGTGGGTGGGTGGAAATAATACAAAGGAAAATCAAATGCAAGTGTTGCCATATTTTGCATGAGCTCTCCTGCTGCCCACACTCAGTCAAGGTGTGTTCCTCAGGATGGTCTGCATAAGCATCACCATATCCACTGGGTGAAGGTGGTCACTGGATATGTTTCACCCTTATTTAAAATTAATCAGGAAGAGATTAAAAAGAGGATTGCAGTGATGGTGTATTATAGAAGTGCCTCAAAGCCTCTGAAGATAAGCCCAGGTTGTTGAACTGTATGGGGTTTTGCATAATAGCTGCAAAAATGTCATTTAGATCTTCAAGGCCATTAATGGGGCCAATGCCAAAAAGTCATCCCTGTGTGGACAGGTTGTTATCACTAGTGTTATTCAAGGGATGCATAAGCAATGTGTTGGAGCATCAAATCCACTGGTACAACAGGCAATCTGGACAGCTGGGGCTCAGACTGGTCACACTACAGACAGAAGACCATCAACACTTGCATCCCGTGGCTTGCTAGCCATGACTTGCCAGAACCTGCCAGCAGGTCATGGGAGGTTCATCTCCCCTTCTACTCTTCCCTAGGGTGACCACCTCTGGAGTCTTGTGCCCAGGTCTGAGCTCCCCAGTTCAAGAGAGACAGGGAACTACTGGAGAGAGCTCAGTGGAGGCTGTGAAGATGTTGAGGTGTCTGGAGTATCTCTGTGCCCATAAAAGACTGAGAGCCCTGGGGGTGTTTAGGTGGGGAAGAGAATGCTGAAAGGGCATCTGATCAATGCTGATCAATAGCTAAAGGGCTGCATGTAGACATGGTCAAATATTGCTGAAACTCTTCACAAAACTCAATGCAGACCAGAATGAAGGTTCAGATTCAGATTTTATTTCTTCTGACTGTGATTATTCTATGTTGGAAATATATGGGACACACCTTTTTGAGTAAAGATCGTACAATCATAAAATTGTTCTGGTTGGAAGAGACCTTTATGATCCTCAAGTTCAACCAATAACCCAGCACTGCCAGGTCAGAACTAAACCACTTCCATCAGCACCACATCTCCATGGCTTTGGAACCCCTCGTGGGATCATGGGGGCTACCCCACTGCCCTGGGCCTTGACAAACCCTGTGGGGAAGAAATTGTTCCTCATGTCCAGCCTAAAATTCCCCTGGCACAACTTGATGTCATTTCCTCTTGTCCCATCCTAAGATGTAAACCACAAAAATATCCTGCAATAGACTTCCCTGTAGATTTGTTTTGTCCTTTGAAATATTAAATGTCTTACAAATGCCATTAAATTCATAATACAGTTTGACTTTCATGTACTAAGAGAAATATTTGATCTTCTGTGCATTTAACTTAAGAAGTATGCAATCATGGCTCGCTTAAAATTAATTTGAATTAAAACTAGGGTCTGTGTTCATTCCATGCTGATTTTATTTTTAAGGTCTTGATACTATGGTGATAAGCAGTACTATGAAACCACTTGCTTATTTTAGATCACCCAGTTTCTCTAATCCTACCCAGATTAAATATGTACAGGACTGTTTTGCTGGAAAAAATGCCGAAATCAATATCCAAAACTAATCTTTTCCCTTGGTTGTACATTACTCTTCTCTAGGTCCTAATCTGAGGTGCATGTTTGCTTTGAGCATGAGGGTTTTGAGAATTTGGTAAGCATATAAAGCACAGAAAGCAGTACAATGAGACATGCTTATGAAAGTCACTACAGAATTAGGGGAGTTTGGGGAATTGCTCCTGGCATGCAGCAGATGAGAGTGGTTGTACAATATCTGTTTCTCAAAAACTAAAAAAGAAAAAAAATAGAGAGACGATCTGCCATACGCCAGATATTCTACAAAGTAGGAAGAATACCTTTCAGAAAAGCCTGCTTTTGGGAAATTTCTGGCATTCCATCAGCACCAGGAATGAAGCTGAACCCAAGTAAAAACACTTCTCTACCAGAACCAGAGAAATGCCCCAGCTGCTGCTTTATCAGGAATGTCAAAACAATTAGTACCAGGTGGAAAATGACCAGGCCCTTGACAAAGACATCCTCCATGATCCCAGGAGAGAATTGCCAATTGCACAGAAAAGCATCAATAGTAAAAACCTAGGGGTAGAGGGCAGGATGAGCCTGGCATAACTACTTGATAACAGCCTTAAAGCAACCGTGTCTCAGCTGAGAGGTTGCCCACAGATGAAGGACGATCAGTCAGAAGCATGATGTGGGTCTCTTTTGCCTACGGGTTTTGCTTTGGGATGGGAGCACTCCCAGGAGCCCTGGAGATCTAGCTGGAGAAGGAGAATATTGATTTCCCTCCATTAACAGGAGCCTGCTCCTTCCCATCCTAATGAATGAGCATATTGTGCTGCTTTTGTTGGCAAGGGAGTGGTGGTCACATTCTGTGCCTCTGTCCTTGTGGACTTGTGGCATCAGACTTGTGGCATCAGACTTGCATTGCCAAACACACTGCCAAAACCACAGCTGACTTGTGCAGGACATTCAACATGTTGGGAACATTATTTTGCTGAACGTTTTTTGCAGGGCAAAAATAGGAATACCTGGTATACTAAGTATTCTGATTATCCATATTCTGTGTCAGGATTGTTCAGGAATAATGGCATAAGTAAAAGGTTTAAAATGAATTTTACTCCAGAGCTATTGCAACTTTCTCCACTTACCTGTGCCTCACTTTTGGTGGATGCTGATATGTCTCCTTTTGCTGGAGAAGTAATTGTGGTTAAACATACAAATTATGAGCCCAAAGGCTGGAGAGTAGCCTCGTGGGAAGACATCTGAGAGTTTGAAGAGTTGAGTATGAGTCAACAGTGTGTCCTCACAGCCAAAAGAGCCAACTGTGTCCTAGGGTGTATCGCTAGACATTTGAGAGGGTCATGGTCCCACTCTACACTGCACTAGTGTGGCCCCACCTCCAGTCCTCTGTGCAGCTTTGGGCCCGTCAGTATAAGGATGTCACACTATTAGAGTGTGTCCAGAAGAGAGCAACCAAGTTGGTGAAATGTTTCAAGGGCAAGACTTCTGAGGAGCAGCTGAGGTAAATTGGCTTGCTCAGCCTGGATCAGAGAAGGCTGAGGAATGACCCCATCACTGAAGAGTGACCTCACTGAAGTTTACAACTTCCTCAAGAGGGGCAGTGGAGGGGAAGGTGCTGATCTCCTCTCTCTGGTGACCAGTGATAGGACATCAGGAACTGGAATGAAGGTGCGTCACAGGAAGTTATGTAAAGGGTGAGTGTCAAGAGGATGGAGGCAGGCTCTTCTTGGTGGCACTCAATGATAGGACAAGGGGTAACAGGAGAAAACTAGATCACAGTAGGTTTCACTTGAATATTAGGAAGAACTTCTTTCCAGTGAGGGTGACAGAGCCTGGAACAAGCTGCCCAGGGGTGTTGTGGAGTCTCCTTCTCTGGAGACATTTAAAACCCTCCTAGACGAGTTCCTGTGTAACTTGGTCTAGGTGATCCTGCTCTGGCGGGGGGATTGGACTAGATGATCTTTCAAGGTCCCTTCCAATCTCTAACAATCTGTGAATCTGTGACATTAAGAAAAGGCTTGTCACTGCAAGGGTGGTTGGTCCCTGATACAGGGTCCCCAGGGAAGTGGTCACAGCACCAAGCTTGTCAGAGCTCAAGGAGCATATGGGTGACGTTCTTAGTTGTATAGTTTAATTTTAGATAGTGCTGCAAGGAGCAAGGAGTTGGACTTAATAATCCTGATGGGTCCCTTCCAGCCTGAGATATTCTACCATTCTGTAAGTGAGACAGTGGTGCTGCACGAAGATTCAGTGCCAGGGGTATTTGCAGGAGTCACCACACCTTCCTTGCTTGCACCCAACCAGGAGATGTTTGCCATGCCTCTGTTTGGAGGCGCACAATTACAGGGGACAAGGCTCTGGTGCATCCAGACACATGAGCTCAGGGCACTGGCATAACCCTGCCGAAACCTAGCTGAACTGTCCCTGTGCCCTTCCACAGCCTTGGCAGTGGGATGAGCCTGTATGACCCATGGGACAGGCAAACCTTTGTGCAACAACTGTGCCAGACTTTAAACATTTACAGTTGAAATTTCACCTAATATTTGTCCTTTCCTATACAATTTTTTAAAAACCAAAATCACTTGGTGAGGAGCATTTGAAATATAAAGTCAAAGAAAGTCACTATTTTTGGATATATGCATAAAAAAATGATTAAAACTGTTCTTTGGTGAGGTTAGGTGCTGTGTGGTGCTGAATTACGCTGAAATATCAGCCCCAGAACTCTCCTTTCAAACAGAGAAGTTAAATTCAGAGATTTTAGAAATCACTTCCCGCCTCCACTCCATATCTGTGAAAGGTCACACCAGCTTCACAAGGGCTTCCTCAAATTAATGCTCATGACACATTCAGATACCATCAGGATGAGCCAATTCAGAAGAGCCTGTAGGGCAGTTAGTCCTTCCATCTTCAGATTAAATTTAAAGTACTGTGCAATAAATCAGATATCAGGCCACATATTGAAGAATAAGGGTAAAACAAGGTATTAAATAGCTGCTTATTGACCTGCATCCTCATTCAGCCCTGGGCGGGTGCATCTGTAATACACTTTAGCAGCAGGTCCTTGCCCTCACTGGACCCAAAACCTGCCTTGTGCAGGACTATGTGTGTTAACAGCATCTTTTTATGCATGCCAAGTGTGATGAATGAGCTTGGACATAAGTATTTTTGCATTTCTGGCGTGGGCAGACCAGATTCGGGTCAGAGATCCTGTGCCCACCTCTGCTCTGCCTTGTCCACCCAACAAACCTCTGCTGTAATGTCCTCAGGGTGCTGCTGTAGAACACTCAGCTGAGCTGTTACCTCCCTTCTAGAAACACCCAGTATGCCCAGTTGAAAGGATCCTGACTTTAAAAATCCCAGTGTGTTATTTATGATGGGTTGCACTGTATTAAGGATGCTTAAGGGGGAAAATAAAATTCATTCCCCAATTTTTCCTTTCCTGAATTTTTGTGAGCACTTCAAAATAAAGTGCATTTTTTCAAGGGAACTGTGCACACTGTAACAGAATCATGGAACTGTTTAGATTGGAAAAGACCTTTAAGATCATCGCGTCCAACCATTAAGCCAACACTTTCAGGTCTTAACTGACTAAACTCAGCACCACATCTCCATGGCTTTGAAACCCCTCCAGGGATGGGGACTCCACCACTGCCCTGCACAGCCTGGGCCAGGCCTCGACAATCCTTGCAAGGAAGAGATTTCTCCTCAGCTCCAACCTAAACCTCCCCTGGTGCAAACAGACTGTTTCCTCTTGTTCTGTTGCTTGTTCCTTGGGAGAAGAGACCGACCTCATCCGGCTCCAACTTCCTGCCAGGAAGTTGTGGAGAGTGAGAAGGTCTCTCCCAAGCCTCTTTTTCTCCAGGCTCAACAACTACAGGTCCCGCAGCTGCTCCTCACCACACTTGTGCTCTAGACACTCCCCCAGCTTCACTGCCCTTCTCTGGACATGCTCCAGCCCCTCAAGTCCTTCTGGGAGTGAGAGGCCCAAAATTGAACCCAGGATTCAAGGCACAACCTCCCCAGTGGCCAGTCCAGGGGGACAATCCCTACCCTAGTTCTGCTGGAAAACTATATTTATGAAGATACAGACTTCTGAAAGAAAGATGCACTGTTTCTCCAAGAAAGGAAGCAAAGCTTTTAAACCTGCTGCTGTAAGTGATGCTTTAAACTCTATTTGAAATTTAATAAATAAAATAAAATAAACCAAAACAAAATAACCCAAATTAGAAAAAGAAAAGTGCATTAATGGTCTTGAATTTGCAGGCTTTGGAGAGGTGAATGAGAACTGCAACTGAAAATAAGTTGAAATAAGAGCTGCAATTGAAACTAATTTTGGTGTTCAAAGTCTGGACCAAAAAGTGCATCCAGGGTCTTGGAGACGTGCATGAAAGAGTGACAAGGTAAGGAAGGCATCACAGTCCTCATTTTCCTCTACCAGCTGATTTCTGCAGCACAGATTCAGAGTGGGCATAAATGTACTTCACACTCATTTTATATATTCATTTTACTGCCAGATCTGTGCTTCATACTCTCCATGTTAGAAAAATTATCAAGCCAGGGAAAACTAGCTATATTTTCCTGTCTCATTCCTCATCACACACTTAAGATTTTGGTGAGTTTTTTCTTCTCCAATCTGACTAGCCTTCAGCTGAAAGGGTTATTTCCTCCTACTGAAACTCTTCTGTTGTTTCAATAAAATCTTTACTTCCTCTCTTGAAAAGTAGGGCTTGTGGAGCAAGCTTTATTTCTTCCTTGGGTAAGATGATAAATTTTCATTGGCCCAAATAATTGCACATAGGTAACTTAGACGGACTTTGTGGGGCACTTTGTAACGCAAGATATTATGATTAAAAGAAAGACAAAGTTAAACTCCTCTCTGTAATATCTGGAGAGCACATGGATTAAGAACTGCCTGAGCTCATATAGTGGGAAAGAGAGTCATTAGGCAAGAAATCTAGACAATTTTTTAGGTTTCTAATGTGTTGTGGGTTTTTTTTTTTTCTCCAGAGGCCAGACATAAGTTTTTCATACAAAACATTACTATTGACATTTGGAGGTAACACAAAAATTAGTCAAATGAAGACAAAGTAATAGAGAATAACCAAAAACATTGGCAGTGCAGGCTGATTGAGAAAAAAATTTCTTTTTCAAACCCAGTGAGAGACTGTTCCACTACTGAAGAGTTTGGTGAATACAGCAGATAAATAACTTACTGTGAGCTCATATAATGATGCAACATCAGAAATGGCAGTAACACGGTCTTGGACAAGAGGAGGAGAACAGTGAATAGGGAGGTTATTTTAGCTGTACTGAGCCCAGAGTTCCCTTTCTGAAACTAAAAACTTGATATGGTGTAAAGAAGATCCAGGAATGTGATGGTGGGACAAGGAATAGTTCTGGCTGAGAGAAGTATGCATCTATGTATAGTTTACAGAAAAAAAAAATCACACCAAAGATGTCTTCACTTCCATGTATGACTACCAGCACAGAAAGGAAAAAAAAGTCATAGGATACAGAAGGATTCCAGACTACTGCAGAGAAACCCAAGAATCCAAAATGAGAAGCTGAAACCAGCACATTCAAAGCTGGCAAGAAAAAGATGAGGGTTTTTTTAGCCTTGTGGCTGATTAGCATTGGAACAAAGTAGGAGGCGATCCTTCAAGAGTTTTCTGGTGTTTTCAAATGCAGTATGGCAGACTGTCTAGACAATACAGTTTTAGCAAAGCCATAACATTAGAAGGGTGAAGTGTGTTGCCCCTCTTTTCCCATCTTCTTCATAGTCGTGATACTCTCCTTCATGAGCTACACCAAGTCTTACTCCCATCTTCTATGCTTGAGTGTTTGCTTGCAGCAGAGGAAAGCAAAAGCACATAAGGAAAACAGGAAAATACGGTAATTGTGGAGAAAAAAAATAAATCCCTTCTACTTGCGTATAGAAGAAAAAACAACCAGAAGAAACAAGGCTGAGCACTCTTGGAGGTCAACAACAACACTTTTTATGAGGACACTCTTCCTCTTCCTTCCTTGCCCATTTTTTGGGTGTGTTGGTTGGTCTTTCTTTCTGATGCTCTCAGGGGATCCCAAAATAAAAAACTATAACGAAGGCATCAAACTCGTCATCTTATCCCTTTTTTTTTTTCCCCCCTTTTTTTTTTTTTAAGTAATAAGAAGAAAATGGCAGGTTTTCTAACTTCATCAACCCCCTGGTATGGCAGAATGGCAGAGCCAGAGCTGGCGTTTCAGTGGCATTTCCACAGCAATATTTTAACGCAGTTTTTATGCGAATGATTGCCATCAGGCTAACGCATAGCACAGCTTTACACAATTCATGAATCATTAACAGTTTCTCTTTTTTCTTGCTGCTGAAGTTCCCCTCTGGAAATGCCAACCCTTCGCTGTGCACCTCCCCCCAGTGCCATGGTGAGGAACCAGTCAGGACCGGTAAAGATAGCGCTGCACTTATCTTGATGATTCTGATTTTGATTTTTCACTTTCCTTTGATCTTGAGTTTCAGGATTTAAAATTTCAATGTCTATTAAAGAGACCCCAAAGTAACTGTAGACAAATTCACGTGTTTATGTAATATGCATTTACTGAATTAATTGAAATCTTCCAAATGCAAACTTGCAGTGACCTTTTCCCTCTTGATTTTCAGTCTAACCTTCATCCAAGACTATCAGGGATGAAATGAACCTTAAACAGAGCCACTACTCCTTCTCACAGCAGATGATTTATCCTCCTGTATTCCACTACGTGTAAAGGATTCGTGTGGATTAGCTCTTGTAGTTCAAACAGTGTCCATTCTTTCACTCTCTCTTTCCCTTCAAAATAAATGGAGACCTCTTACCAGCTACTGGAGTAGCTGTCATTAACTCTTGGACCTCTCAACTACATTTCTATACTGTGTGTAAATATTTGTGCATCAAGTAGCAGCAATCTTCTGAAAAAAAAAATAGCCTTCAGCATCTCAGCTATAGTACATTCCCATTGAATTAACGACGTCTTTTATTTGTATTTTAACTCTTAATAAGAATGTGTTAAGGCATGGAAATATATATTACAGAATTAGGTAATCAGCTGTAAAAAAAGCCACACTTCTGATAAATATTAATTAATTCTCTTCTGCCTCACCAACAGAAGAATAAATGAATTCACAAATTAATCAATAATAACTTTACACAGATGGTTACATTTTACTTATTTTTCTTGTGAGCACTTTCATTGCTCAGAAAAAAAGTCCAACGTAGTAGTAGGTTATCAAAAACCACTGGTGTGTATCATGAAGTTATTCGACCCTTCAGAAAATGCAATGCTTGAGCAAGTACAGCTGTCCAATATACGCTGTTCCTTCCATGATTTTGGAGGACAAAGCTCTTTGAACATACAGAAGGTACCTGTATTCCCATCTCTAATTATATGCTTTGGTATAACCATCAGAGGCTTTTATTTCTTTACACTTTTTAGTTTATATACAAATCACTCCCGCTTGTTCTCCACTGCTGCTTGCATGGTCTCCAGCCGCTGTTGTGTATGACTGGAAAACCATGATCTCACCCTAAGCTGCTGAAGGTCTCCTACAAGAAATATAAAATTAGAACAACATTTAAGCAAGTCCCAAGTATCTCCATCCTCTTCTGGACACAATCTGCCAAACAGCAGTAATGCATTTAACTACTTCGTGCATAAATTGCATGTAGGAAAAGTGAGATCTGAGCAGGAACAGAGACTTAAGGCAAATCGGTGATGCTGAGGGTCTTTGAAAAGCTTTCTGCGTTTGCAGGTCCCCAGGCAAGGCTCTGATTCCTGAGGCTTCACAGTAACGCAGATGCAGCTGCATTAATCCCACCCTGCCAGACTAGCTCTCAGGCTTTTGGAAGCCTGCCATCAAATCCTCTATTTTTAAGTATTCTCTATATAGAATATTCAGGTTTCTTTCCCTTGAAACTCAATTTGTGTCTTTGTGTCTTTTTTCTCATGCTGTGTGCTTCTTGCAAAGCCTTGCAATTGTTGCCTTGTGGTGGGATTTTCCTAGGGGAGTGGAATGCCAAACCCCCTGATCCCTGATGAAAGTGCTCACCTGTATGGGTCCATCAGTCATCAACCTTGCTTCTCAACTGCAGTCTCATTTCATTTGTGCATGTATTATCTCATTCTGCCCAGTCCTGTGGGCATGAGTAGACCCTGACCTGCCATGGTGCTACCTGTCCCCTGACCCTATGCGGACTTTATCAAAACATAGAATGGTTCTCGTTGGAAGAGATGTTTGAGATAATGGAGTCAAACCATCGAACCAGCAGTCCCAGGGCACAACTAAACCATGTCCCTCAGCACCACATCCCTACAGCTTTGAAACCCTTCCAGGGATCATGAGGACTCCTCCACTGCCTTGGGCAGCCTGGGCCAGGTCTTGACAATCCTTGCAGGGGAGAAATAGTTCCTCATGTCCAACCTAAACCTCTCCTGGTGCAAACTGAGGCTGTTTCCTCTTGTCCTGTTACTTGTTCCTTGGGAGAAGAGACTGACTCCACCTGGCTCCAAACTCCTGTTAGGGAGTTGTCAAGAGCAGGGTGTCCCCTGAGCCTCCTCTGCTCTGGAATGGAAAAAGCTCAGCTCCCTCAGCTGCTCCTCACCCGACTTGTGCTCTAGACTTCATTGCCCTTCTCTGGACATGCTCCAGCCCCTCAGTGTTCTTTTTGGAGTGAGGCCCCCAAAACTGAACCCAGGATTCAAGGTGCAGCCTCCCCAGTAGCCAGTCCAGGGGGACAATCCCTGCCCTAGTCCTGTTGGCCGCACTTATGTTGATGGTGGTTTGCTTAGCCACCTGGGCACACCCGCTGGGACTATGGTCCCCCCGCATCCTCCTGTTTCCAGCTCTTGGCTTGTTTTCCAAGTTTGGAACTGGAGGAGCTGGGGCAGCAGCCAGCTCTGGAACAGCTCCTCTCTCTCCAGATATGTGTTCAGCTTCACAACTGTTTTGTACTTAATTTCCAAGTCAATGGTTTTCTTTGATCAGAGTTCTGGCCTTTGTACAAAGCCTCTATTAGCTGCAGTAACTTTATTTTTTATTAATTCCTTGATCTACACACTCTGTAGTTGTATCACAATATCTAAGCATCATCAGGAGATGACAAAAAGCTGGTCTATTTAAGCTGTCAAAATTTCTCTTTAGATCCTTTACCTGTCAACAGCTCCAGCTTTATTCAGTGGTTGTGCTTCAGAGGATAATTTCTCTGGCATTTTAAAACTTATCTGTTTTCCTCACTCTACTTCTATTTTCCTTTTTTTTATTGAATTGTGCATTACTTTGTGGCCTTAAAGTACTTTTCCCCCCAATTTTTCAAGTACCTACTGGCACTGGGCCAGGTGGTTGTGCCTGGGGCAGCAGTGTGAAGGAGGAGTGCAGGAGAGGACACCTGTGTCTCCCTGCTCATATTAACTATATGTATAATGTTATGTGTATATTTACACACAGCAGAAACTCTTTTTGCTTTCATAGACTCATGAAAGAGTTTGGACTGGAAGGGACCTCTTACACTACAATATATATTTTTTTTCATATTTGTATGTACATGGATACTATACAAACACAATGTGTGTGTGTTTGTGTGTATCATAGAATCACAGGATGGCTTGGGTTGGAAGGGACCTTAAAGATCATCTCATTCCAAGCCCCCTGCCATGGGCAGGGATACCTCACACTACACCAGGTTGCTCAGAGTCCCATCCAACCTGGTTTTGAGCACATCTCGTGGAGCATCCACAGCTTCACTGCACACCTTGTGCCGGTGTCTCACCATCCTCAAAGTGAAGAAGGTCTTTCTAATTCCTAACCTAAATCTCCCCTCTTCCAATTTGAAGCCATCAACCCTCATTCTATCACAACAAGCCCTTGTAAAAAGTTCCTATCCAGCTTTCCTGTAGCCCCCTTCACATTCTGGAAAGCCACAACAAGGTCTGCCCGGAGCCATTTCTTCTCCAGGCTGAATAGCACTAACTCTCTCAGCCTGTCTTCATAGCAGAGGTACTCCAGCCCTACACCTGTAAAAAAATATTATATGTTATTCAATTCCTGGGCTACTCAATTAATACCAACACTTTGAAATCATTTATTTGCCCACTTTAAAAGTGGTATTTCTATGAATGCAACTCAAAGAGTTTAAATAGAAAATGTCCTATTCTCCTTACAAAAGAGCGAGGTTTTTTAATTCACGGTGAAGTTCCCTGACATCTGCATCCAGGAGGTGGAGGCTGCAGGCTTGGGTGGTTGTGGCAGCAGTGTGACACCTCTCCTATTGGGCATCCGAAGTCTGGGAGCACTCAAAGTGCAGATTAGCCTCTTGATTTACACTTCAAATTGAATTTAATTTATTGACATGGGACAATAACTGTGGACAGCTCCTGGAGTTCACAGGCATTACAAGGAGGCCTGTGGTATGAGGAGACCACAGGCAGCAGAGAGGTTGCTGCAGGATTATTGTAGTGTCTCTGCCTAATTTACCAATCATCAGGGTGGTCCCAGAGAGCCGGATTTGATCCAGTGACAGCACACAGAGACCAGCATCTGCCTGCAGCCATCCTCCAGCATCACCCTGCAGAGGCTCTCATCTCCGGTTTATCTGCAGATGTGAGGCAAGCATTGCAGATCTGTCAGAATACATTAGTATCATCACAAATGAGGCCCAAAAGACAGAAAAACAGATTTATGGCCTTCACTCTACCCTCAAAAACTGTGCTGGTGATTTTGAGAAGAAGGAGAGTAGAGAGGTCTGCAGTGAAATACCTCGTGTGTGGTGACTATAGATATAGCTTATTTTTCTAATTTCTGACCAATATTAAAACCTGACATGGTATTTATTCAGTAAGTTAGGGGTTTTGATAAAAATATGACTTTTTGATCACACCATAGAATCACAGACTCATAGAGCAGTTTGGGTTGGAAGGGACTTTTCAAGGTCATCTAGTCCAACCCCCCTTCAGGGGGAGGACATCTGCAGGGACATCTGCAGCTAGAGCAGGTTGCTCATAGCTCTTTCCAACCTCACCTGCAATGGTTCCAGGGATGGGGCATCGACCACCTCTTTGGGCAACCTGAGCCAGGGTCTCACCATCCTCAGCATCAACAATTTCTTCCTTAGATCTCAGGTAAATCTCTCTCTTAATTTAAACCCACCACCCCTTGTCCTGTCCCAACAGGTCCAGCTCAAAAGTCTCTCCCCATCTTTCTGATTGGGCCCCTTAAGCACTGAAAGGCCACAAGAAGGTCTCCCCAGAGCCTTCTCTTCTTCAGGCTGAACAACCCCACCTCTCTCAGCCTGGCCTCACAGCAGAGGGGTTCCAGCCCTTGCATCATTACTGTGGCCTCTCTGGCCCTGCTCCAACACGTCCCTGTCTCTCCTGTGCTGAGGACTCCTGAGCTGGACCCAGCACTGCAGGGGTGTCTCCCCAGAGTGGAGCAGAGTGGCAGGATCCCCACATCAACCTGCTTCCCACACTGCTGGGGATGCAGCCCAGGGTGTCATTAGCTTCTGGGCTGCAGGTAAACTGTGCTGGCTCATGTCCAGCTTTTCCCCCCCAGTTGTCCCTTGTCCTTTGCCACAGGGTTGCTCTCCACCCCTCCACTCCAGCCTGTGCTGATACTGGGTGTGGGCGAATATCAGATACCTGGGACATCCTACAGTCTAGAGAGAACGTGGCTGCACAGAGCCAGGGATGAGCACCCCAGGCCAGATGTGGCACAGCAGGATGTCTTTTGAATGGGGTCCTCCAGATACCATCTTTGTGCTGCAGCCACTGAAGCATGTGTTATCCCATTTTTTTGTTGTTCTTGGAGTGCCATGAAGTGTTGGACAGCCATTGCTTTGCAACATGCATTCACTTCCTGTGATTTACCCCTTGATTTCACGGAGTCCCAGGTTCGAAAAGGTTTCATGGAATCCCAGGTGAGGTTTGAAAAGGACCTCTGGAGATCATCTCATCCAACCCCTCTGCTCCAGTAGGGTCACTCAGTGCAGGGAGCCCATGGTCACATTGTCCAGGCATGTTTGGAATTTCTCCAGAGGAGACTCTACAACCTCTCTGGGCAGCCTGGGCCAAGGCTCTGGCACCCTCACAGCAAAGCAGTTTCTCTGCCTGTTTCTCCTCATTTTTCTACCACCACTGGGGAGATCGGAGTGGTGCCAAGTGCCAAGTTCAAACAAAAAGAGCATGGCTTACTCATGAACGTAATTGTAAAGCCCACATCCACAAAGATTTTAACTTTGACAGGTCTTATGGCCCTGATGGCTCCGAGCTCAAGTTTTCAGTCTTTACTGAATGAAATTATTTGTGAGAAAAGTTCTTTTTTGTGTGGCTCTACCTTGATGTTAACTGTTCTTTCCCATGCTCGCAATCATAATGCATATTTAAATGTCAGTGCTCATAGTCTGGCCCATAACGATGTTCTCTGCTGAATTCTCATTAGGTCACACAGCTATTAGGCAAGATAGAGACTTTTAACTCTGATCAAAGCTCGAATTTAAAGACAGTCTGGGGAGTTCAACATCATGAATTGCAACTTCCGGATTTCCAGATGATGGAGGGATTTTCATGATGATAGTTCATGCTGAATGGTTTATTGTGATGAACAGTAGCTTGGCATGAAATAGCAAAACAAAACCATTAATTAACATTCCTTCAAAACACTAAGAGAAGGTTGATGATCCTTTGTGCTATAAAATAATGAAAATACATAATGAAACTATATGGCCTTGAAAGCTACTTGTTAAAACGAGACACTAAATGCCACCTTATAAGAAGGAAGCTATGAAACCAATTAACTTTCCATACTTAAAGGCACCAAATAGATGCTATTTACCATTATAATTTTGGCTAATTTTGGCTTACTTAATATACAAGACATTTTCCTTATGCACTTGCACCATTCACTGATTTCTGAGCCAGCCGCCTGGGGCTGCTGGTGGAGAAAGCTGTGAGGTAAAAGTAGTTGCACTGCCTCGTGGGCCCACAGGTTTGTGGTTTATTTCTTTCTTACTTACCCACTATATTTTTCCCATTGCAGCTGCAGAAGCATTTTTAGGGTGTGATTTTAATCTTGATGAGTTTTAGAGAGAAGGGAGCACCAGGGATAGATGTGATGAGCAGAAGTGTCTGGCACCCCTATTCAGAACAATGCATAACACCCAGCACTAAACTGCAGAGCCAGCAGAAATAATTGCATATCTAATTATAAAAATCCTGCAATAATGAATTTCAAAAGCAATAATCCCTCCCCTTAAAATAATTAAGTACTTGAATAAAGATTTATTTAAATTAAGATTTCTATCTGAACTGTATTCAGAAGTAAAAATAGGCTAGATCAGGTTAGACAGGGCCTTGAGCAACCTGGTCTAATGGGAGGTGTCCCTACCCATGGCAGGTGGATTGGAACTAAACGATCTTAAAGATCTCTTCCAACACAAGCCATACTATGATTCTATGATCCAAGAATTTTAAACAGAAGAAAATTCTCATCAAGAAAAAATGAAAAGTAATTTGGGTTAGGTTAGTGGGGAAATAACAGCTAAAGTGGGCAATGGATTAAATTTGGGAAAAGGCAAGGAGGAATGGGAAGACAGAGAGCAATGAATGATTGAGATCAAGATGATGTGAAAGGGGCGAGAAACGAAATCAAAATAAGAGGGAAGGAAAAGTGTGACAATGCTGAAAAGGAAAGAAACTGGAAAACTGAATCGAAGTAAATGCTGAGTTTCTCAAAAGTAAATGAGAACTTGTTGAAATTGTCATCAGAAATAGGAAGTGTGATAGAGGCAGCTTTCAAGACATTGAGGTGTGCTGGTATTCTATATTCACTATAAAATCCAAAATACTTACCTACTAAATTCTGAGGTTTTATTCCAGTTAGTGTAAAATTTAATTAAAATAACAAGCCCTTTAGGGAATGTCTGTCTCCTTTTATACTGCTCTTTTAGAAGTTCACCAGATTTATGTTTTCTTTTTATAGATCCAAAATAAAATTTAACTTCTGGAACAGACTGGAGCTTCTGTGTAAAGCTTGGCATGTTTAAATCAGCTTCAAAGCCCAGAGCTACCTCTCCAGTTGATATGCAGCTGCCTGGGACCTGGTTGTCTTTGACTGCAGGCTGACAGCTGGATCGTAAAAGTGCAAACTGCCGTTGTTACTGAAAATCAGACGAATTTTAAGTATATTTGAAGATTTCACAGGAATTGTGCCTTGCTCAGATATTTCATCCTTCCACAGGGCAGTGGATGCTCATATTTCTGGTGAAGGTGGAATAATTGTGTTCAACTGCACAGAAGTCAGTTCAGTTACCAACAGATTTATTTTCAAGTGTGAAAATTTATTGTAGCACTACTGGAGTGTGGTCTTGTTAAATATCCACAAGTATTCCCTGATTAATATTTCATGCCTTTGCTGGGCCAAGGTCTAGGAATAAGCCAAATAATAAGGCAAATTGTCTGCCTCTGGAGGTGCCTCGCTCCTGCTGGATATATTTTATGTATCTATAGATATATTAAATCCACACAGGTGAGATGCTAACTGAAGAAAATTTAAAACAAAATAAAACATGACACTTTTGTTATTAATAACTCATTAATGTTACCTAAAATATTAATATTGTTACTATTAATAATTGAATTATTCATCATCATCATGTCACTATCAAGCATGTCCCTCGAGGTGGGCACCAGTCATCTTCATCCTCCTCCGCAGAGCCACACACCAGCTATGGTTCACAGGATTTGCACCCCAAGGAGATGGCTGAGATTGTTTGGTCTAAACTACACATACTGTGTAACCTCACAAAACTGCGGCTATGGTTCATGGGAATAATTTTCAGTATTTGATAAATAACTTTTTATACAGTCAATTATTTCTGTAGGTTTCCCAAAGGCAGACTCTGTCAAATCTTTTTTCAGTTGCCTAAACACAGTCTCAAATAATTAATTTGTACGTTTAGATACTGCCTTCTCCCATTCCCAACTTTCGAGAAACTGAAGCAAAGTCAAAAGCCGTCTGTGAACTGCATGAAGTTTTGGATTTGAACCTTTGAACAAAGCTGACCATCTAGTCTGTCATTGATGGCTTCTTCATCTTCACCTGTTAATTGATACTCCCCAAATTTGTTCTGTCAGCTTATCACAAAAAATAGTATGAGACTTTTGCTTTATGCCTGATGGATTAAAATCTGATTATATGCACCTATTACATTATTCTATTATATATATAAATAATATATGATTATATGTTAAAATATTCTATATGAAATATGAATATATGAAAATTACCACATGGAAGATCTGTCCAAAGAGGTACCAGTGCTGTCGTTGCCTGCCATTATGGTCAAACTGAGCTATAACACTTGTAGGACTATCCTATTCCCAAATTCTCATGCAGGGAGATCCTGTACCCATGAAGAATGACCTCAGGGCAGGTAGCAGCGGTTTTAACAGAGCACCATATCCATCCCTATCTGACCTTTCCAAAACATGGTTTGGATGACAATTCTTGTTTCTCCAGTCAGATGGCTCACTGTTATGTCTGAGAAAAGCTCTTTAAACCTCCTCTTCCCATGCTCACCTTGGTTACTAATCTGTGTCACAGAATCATAGAATGGTTTTGGTTGGAAAAGACCTTTAAGGTCATCGAATCCAATTGTTAACACAGCACTGTCGTGTTACCACTTAACCATGTCCCTCAGCACCACATCTCCATGGCTTGGAAACCCCTCCAGGCATGGGGACTCCACCACTGCCCTGGGCAGCCTGGGCCAGGACTTGACAACCCTTGCAAGGAAGAAATTTTTCATCAGCAGATTATCACAGATTAATTTTATTTTTTCCTGAACAATCTTCTCCAGGAAGGAAACTCGATGTGCACATTCAGATATGCACAATAAGACTAGAACTGATGAAATCACTACTACAAGTTTTTATTCTTGAAAAATAAAACTTTGGAACTACTAAAATATCACATTTTAAAATACACTACATTTAGGAGTACCTTACCAAAATTATTAATGGTGATAAACTGACATAACAGGTGGCTTATGTAGATGATCTTGAAAAGATATTTTCTATACCACACTCAATAGAATATATCACTTGGAGAGATATTACTTTCATTATTTTTTTCGCACATTTACAGTGACTGCTGATGGTAATTATCACTTCATTAGACTGATACAAAACCGTTATCAGTCACCTAGTAAAAAAACCCACTTAAACAACCTTTTGAAAAGTGGTATTATATATTAAAATCACTTAGGGATTAAGTCTTGTTACAAAATCCTGCTCCTCACCTGTTGGTTTGTATCCTAACTGAGGCCAAACAAATTTTAAGTGGGCATTGTTTGCATTCAAGCATGAGTAAGAAATTAATAGGATTAGGTTGAAATTTTTCATGACACAGTGAGGTCATGTGCATAAGCATGAAAATGTATATATATGACTACAACTTGGACCTAAGCTCAGGTCATGTCCTGGTTCACACTCTAAATTAAATTTTGCACAATAAGCAAAGCAAAACCTAACCCATATAGTTTCCTTGACATTATGCCAGTTTGTCCGGAGCAGGATTTGCTTACGATGCTCTGGACATACCTGGAAATAGAATCTTTCCTCATTATGTCACCACTTCATACCTGTTTAACCCAAATGTACCTGACAGTGTCATTCTCCTGGCCCAAGGTAAACATCAATGCCAGCACTGAATGCCTCCCAGTTTCATTCATTGCCAAGCTCGGAAAAGGAAGGGATGGTCTGTGCAGACCCTGCCTGGTTTTAAACACAGGCAAACCCTCATCATCCTGTAGTGGGTACATTAAAACACTGCATGTCTCAATTCCACAGTAGCAGTTAGTGCTTGGCACAGGACCAATGCCTTTTAATTAATTCCTTCACAGCTTTTAAGGAGGAATCCTTTGGTGTGTGCGGTTCATTCTGCTTCGGAGTTCAAAAGCAACTGAAATGTGATCACTATGTGCTAGGATGAAGGCTGCTGATCAAAGACCAGATTCAGAAGTTGTCTGGAACTAAAATGCTCCTGATGTTTAATCTCCATTTATTCTCCCTGATGATGATCTCTCATACTCTGCAACCAACTCTTAGTGCAGCCATGAAGATGTAAAAACATTTCTGACCTGTCAGTTGTTATCTCAGGGCTACTGTTTGAATTTTCTCCCCTCAGTAACAGGTTTTGTGATTATTTTGCAGCAAACACAACAATAGAGTCTAGAGCACAATTGTGATGAGGGGTAGCTGAGGGAACTGGAGTTGTTCAACCTGTAGAAAAAGAGGCTCAGGGGAGACCATCTTGCTCTCAACAGCTCTCTGAAAGGAGGTTGGAGCCAGGTGGGATCTCCTAAGGAACAAGTGATTGGACAAGAGGAAAGGGCCTCAAGTTACACCAGGGAAGGTTTAGGATGGACCTGAGGAATAATTTCTTCCCTGCAAGGGTTCTCAAGACCTGGATCACGCTTCCCAGGGCAGTGGTTGAATCACCATCCCTGGAGAGGTTTCAAAGCCATGGAGATGTGGTATTGAGGGACATGGTTTAGCAGTGACCTGACAGTGCTGGGTTAATGGTTGGACTTGACGATCTTAAAGGTCTCTTCTGATATGAATCATTCTATTTAATGTATGTGTTTGCTCTCCCTTAAGGAACACCGTGGTGCCAGAAAAAGACAGCATTAACAGGAGCTAAAAGCTTTAAAAGCCACTCTTAAAGAAGCCGAAATACAGAATCTCAGCGTGATGGAGGTTGAAAGAGAGCTCTGGAGATCACCTCATCCAATCCCCCTCCTCCAGCAGGGTCACCCAGAGCAGGGGGCCCAGGATCATCTTCAGGTGTATTTGGAATGTTGCCAGAGAAAGAGACTCCATAACCTCTCTGGACAGCCTGGGCCAGGCTCTGCCACCCTCACAGCAGAGTTTTCCCTCATAGATAAGGAACGCATTTGTTTTAATGTGATCACATACACATACACATAGGTATGCATACTGGTCCTCTGGATGTCATCTTGGTGGAAGCACAACTCAAACCCTGGGGTCTGAAGGAAACCTCAACATGACAGTTTGAGAAAAGCAGTTGGAGATGAGCTTCCACATGCTCCAGGAGGGGACTTGTCCTGCTCAGCAGTAGGCCTTTGTCAGGTTGAGAGGACATGCAATCTGCATGTGGTTGTGGCTGCACAGACCCAGAGGCTCATGGGTCTGGCAGGCTATGTGCTCACGATGGAGCCATTTTAGGAGTGCAGAGCAATGGCTCGGTTATTCCCAGACCTGACTCACTCCATCAGCCACCTGCACTGCACAGCAGTGTTTGTAACCTCAGAGTGTGTTCCACTACTACACTAAGCTCTGTTTAGGTTCAGACAGCTCTACCAAGTTTGCAGATCCCCTTCCTGGGAGGCAGAGCCATTGCCTTGGACACACAGGACTCCCTCGAGCTGCAACAGCTAAAGACAATCGGATGATTTTGACCATATTGTCCAGATTTGGAGTTGACCAGGTGACTTGGTACAACTTGAAGACCGAGGAAGGGGCGGATAGTTGTGCAGCTCACATTTGAGCATGTCTCTGAGGTGGGGGAATTGACTCCAAGAGTTGTGCAGAGCTCAAAAGAGAGAGAGGACTGTGTGCCACCCCTCAGTCATGCAGCTCATACAGGGTTCAGCCTCTTCATTCACGCCAGCAGCTGAACTGGATTTACACCACAGGTTGCACCTGTTAGGTATGAAGGCTTGGACTTGAGATCAGTGCATGGAAGCCACCTGAAATGTGTTGACTTCCCAGTCTTGCATTGCAAAATGTGACAACAAATCACCAAATCTAAATGAGTAGAATAAATAAATAAATAAATAAAATCAGAAAAGTACCTTTACCCTGGCCCAGCCCCAATTACCAAGTTTATTTGGTTTGTTAGGGAAGGGAGGATTGTCACATCCTCTGGACCACACCAGCATTTAGCCTGTGCTGTTGTGTACGGTTTTAGGAAGCATGGCTGACCGATCTCATGGCTAGCAGGAGGCCAGTTAATGCAGGCACAGGTAAAGTGTCTTACTATAACTCTGTGTTACGTATTTAAAGGAAAGAGGGGAAGAAAGAGTAGAGGAAAAGTTCCTATGTCTGTCATTGAAGCTAGAACAAATGGATAAACCAAAGAAATAGGAAAAGCAGTTGGACCAGCTGAAAAATGATGGAAAAAACCTGCATGCAAGAATGGCCAGATTTGAAAGGCATATCTGGAAAGAGCTTGAGGAAATCCAAAATGAGTACAGATCAGGTGAGGATGGGCTTTCAGGCAATTTATTTTTGAAGTAAACTTCTATAGTAACTTGCTGCTCCAGAAAATAGAGTCAGAATTTTCTGGGTTGGAAGCTACCTCTAATGATCACCTAGTCCAACCCTCCAAAGTACTTTCTAGTAAACACAGACAGATATTTAATGACTCTCAGAGATTGTTTTGATGACTATTTCTCTCTCCCAAACCCCATACACAGAGGCGCAAGGGTCTGGCCCGTATGTCTTTGCAAACAGCCACTGTGACCTTTGTACATAGGTTGCTCTGTCTTCCTAAGAGTCTCAAGGTAAGATAATTTAAAAGGCAATTTCACAACCTGTTTTCTGGACATTGTAGAGCACCTATTCAAACCTTTGTTGGGAGGCACATGTCATCCCTTTTGCACAGATCCTGCTGCTGAGATCGTATTTGATGGTTTTGTACCATTTCCATCCTTTACTCCCCATTCCCACCAACAGTAGCTGGATGAAGAGGCATCAGGATGAGTTACAGCTGCCCAACATGGACTATGCATGGTGCAAGTGAAGAGTGAAACAGAAAATATTGCTGAATACATGGCAATTGCTTCATATGGGGACAGTCACAGTGATACATCTTACAGACCATGAACTACCAATCTGAGAAGATTCTGGCTGTCTCAGCAGCAGTAAGAAGGGCTTTCACGTGGCACCAAGAACACGGCCCTCATGAGGAAGATTTTTCCTACTGTAATCCATCCTATGTCCTTCAAACCTTATGATACCCTCCACTTACAGCTGGTCATGGAAACACAGCAGATGCATCAGGTTACCCCAGATAATCACTCACTCTCTCTCCAAGTGAACAGAAAACTGAAAATTGTTACACAAGGGCACCACTTGTTACATGTTCTCACCTCAAACTCAAGCATCCAGTTCTCATCTTCAAGCTGTCTCTGATCGAGGGCCTCAGCTCTCTACTTCAGCTCCAGCTGCAACCAGTCTCCAAGGTTGAAGCAAACTGAGCTCTGAATTAGCTAAGATCGCAGTGTACCTTGGCAGGGGAAGGCTTGGATGCCCACAGGACCATCTGATTGGACACAAGGTGGCATCTCAAAGAAAGCTGTGGGTAGGAAATACCAGAATAAAAGATTCTTGTGCTGAAAGGAGACAGTTCTTCACTTCAAACTTCAGGCTGCAGAAATTATGCCAGCAGAGATCTATCTATGCCAAATTTTAGCCCTGCTTGTGCGCAAATTCAAGTCCTCTTTCCCAAGGAAGGGGGCTTACCCGAAAAAAGTGGTAAAAGAGGGCATGGAAGAGGTGTGGAACAGCACGAAGAGCCTCTATGCTGCCTCAGCAGCTGTTGGTGCCTCAGCACAGATTGGCATTGTGGAAACCAAAGACATCTCCAGAATCTGGTTGAACGTGATTTGGTTGAACATGATCTAGGCTGAAGCAGTGACAAAATTAATCCATGTTAAACAACTGTTCCAAAACCGAAAACATGTTATCAGCTGCCATGTTACAATAAGTACTTTAAGAAAAAAAATAAATAAAAAGGAAAAGAAGTAATTTTAATCCACTCTTAGGCTGCTTGTGTTCTGGCACGTTAATACCAGTGTGACATAATGTAAAGAACTGGAAAAATGTAAAGAATTACTGCATCGGAATCTGGAAAATATTGCAGTCTGGAAACAGCTGGGTAACAGCAACTTACTATTCTACTTTTCCAGTTTTTATTGACAATATTTGAGCGTACAGTGGCCCAAAAAAAGGTGCATCAGGTGATCTGTAGGTGTGTCTTGGAGAAAAAAGTGTGTCTGTCTGTCTCTTGTCTTCCTTTAAACACTTTTAAACAGATGCACAAACACATAGCCCGTGAAGTTGAACTCCCACTCTCCCAGAACTGCACGACAAGACAGCATCCACTTCAGATGAAGCATGAGTCTTATTTACAGTTGCTACCACTCTGGCAGATCCACAGCATGAATCTTGCTTTCTGGTAGGCAGAACACAGAGCAACAGTGTCATTATCTGATGGGAGCACAGAGTTTTTGATTTAAAATAAGGACTGCGGACTTGAAAAAATGAACAAAAAAATCCAAATGCTCAATGAGAGAACTACATGATGTAAGCTTAACGACACCCATGGTCTTAAAGACAGACACAGTATTTTCTTTACTCTACACCACAAATCTGATGTCAATTGCAGCTGAGGACTATGCTCAACCGTGCTTGGTATTGTTCGATGTATTGGAATATGTGATTCCTACAGTAAGATGCTTGCAACTCAGACTGCTAATGCATGTCAATGGTATTCAATGCAATGATGAAAATAAAATGTGAGACCCCCACTACTGTGCAGGGTCCAACTCTTGGGTCCTCAGCACAGGAGAGACAGGGATGTGTTGGAGCAGGACCAGAGAGGCCATAGCAATGATGCAAGGGCTGGAACCCCTCCCCTGTGAAGACAGGCTGATACAGTTGGGGTTGTTCAGCCTGGAGAAGAGAACGCTCCGAGAATACCTTCTTGCAGCCTTTCAGTGCTTCAGGGGCCTCATCAGAAAGATGGGGAGAGACTTTTGAGCCGGACCTGTTGGGACAGGACAAGGGGTGATGCATTTAAACTAAAAGAGGGAGATTTAGATGAGATCTAAGGAAGAAATTGTTGATGCTGAAGATAGTGAGACCTTGGCCCAGGTTGCCCAGAGAGATGGTCAGTGCTCCATCCCTGGAATCATTCCAGGTGATGTTGGAAAGGGCTCTGAGCAACCTACTCTAGTTACAGATGTTCCTGCTCCTTGCAGGGGGGTTGGACTAGTTGACCCTTAAAGGTCCCTTCCAGTCCAAACCACTCTATCACTCTACCAAAAAAAATTGGATTTAATGTGCTCTGTAGTAAAGGTGGGTCATAAACCTTTGCAAAGAGGAATATTTTAATGTATTGAAAGACATTGTGATTTAATTAATTGACTCTGTCCTTCTACCAGGATTTCAATCCATTCATGAGTCTCTGGAGCTGGTCAAACAAATGTAGAACACAAAGCTGAAACTTCAGAAAAAGAAAATTCAGAAAGACATGAAAAAGATACAATGAAAGTGACATGCCAGAAGACTGACCACCAAGAGGAAGTCTTCGTCTGCTCTTGCAGGTGCTCTCTCCAGTGAGAAGAAGCATTGAGTTAAGGAAAGAAGTAGCCTCTAGAGAAAGCTAATTTCATTTTCCTCCACCTCTATTGAGTGTTATTGCTGGTTATGATGCTACACAGCCACAAAAATAGCAACTCTAACACCAACAGTCATTGTCACAGCAATTCACTGTAGAATAAAAACTGAACTTTAAGGATTAACTTAAAATTTTGATAGCGAATTTCATACAGAAGTATTTGTTGTATTTAAAGTACTTTAAGAAAAGAAGTACTCAGTTATAAAGCATGGTTAGCCCAGTCCTGCTGTAAGCTACATCAGTTTTAGACTGAGTAACTCTTGAGTCAGGTCTAGTAACCTCCTCCAGCTGCATACAAGGCATATGTAGTGACAGCATTATGAAAATGGGTATCAGAATATCTACTGATGACTGATTTGGACCTATCATAATAAAGCTAATAAGTTGCGTACAGGTGACAAAATGCAAGCTGATTATTAGTAAACACATTATAAAGGTTTCTTTCTCATCTTCTCTGTTTGACTGATTAGAAGTTAGTGGTGGTTTGAAGTAAAATGCTCAAAATGTACCTGATATTGTGGGGTTTGTTCAAAAAACATAAGCAACAATCCGGAAATAAGGAGAAGAACTCTGGGAGAAGGGTAAAAAGAACATAGGAGTATAATTTCCCAGTAGAAGCTGCACTCTTCAGCAGGGAGGCCAAAAAAGAAGGTCATGAAGCAACTGCAATAGACGCCTGATTTCCTACAGTACGTTTGTCTCCAGAAAGCCCAATACCATCTATTGCCCAGAGCAGAAAATAGAAAAGGGCTCAGAGAATCCTCCTCAAATAACCTATATCTCAAGTCTGCTGTGCTTTTTGCTCTTCAGAGGAGCAGGTTTCTCAAGCCATGGATTTCAGGTTGCTTTTCTGTGAAGCCAGACCTTCACAGCGGTTGATGTAGTACATAGGGAATGCCACCTCAGCAACTAATCATGCTGCTCCTGCTGGTAGAAAACTGTGCGTTCAAACTTTCTCCAGAGAGTAAGAAGTCCTAGAAATCACTCACATCTTGTAATAGACAAAGGACAACCACCAAAGTTGCAGGTGACCTGTCTGCATTTTGTTTGTAGGCAGGCTCTTCAGAGCTGAACACCATGGGATGGACTCTCAGCCAGCCTCACACCTGCTTTCAGGTCAGGTCTGCACTGGTCACATTGCCATTTGTCACAAGCAGCAGGAAACCAGCAACACCAGAATACCAACAATGTGTAGAGATTTCTAAGCTGTTCTGAATCCATATTTTGGTTTCACTGTATGTTCTGTGTATTATAGGAGGCTCTGCCTTCACTGCAAATTTAAAATTCATTAGTGCAGTACCCACAAGAGCTCCTTCTAGGCTCAATTCCCATTTTTTGCAGACCTACTTGGCTGCTGGTGAAGCAGCAGTTAGTATGGCTAGGTGTATCTGCCAACCCACCAAGTATCCTGTATACTGTGGTTCTCAGTACGCTGAGGAACAGCAAAAAGGTGAAATACAAGGTTATTGATGAAAGAATTTCTAAATGTGCATAATTTAAAAAAAAAAAAAAGAAGAAGAAGAGGAAAAAAAAGGACAACCTTCAGAGTCTTACCGATCCATCCGTCCATCCATCCATCCATCAACCAACCCAGCCAGCCATCCTTTCACATATTGGGTTGGCAAGGCCGAAAGTTGCTTTATCTGAGCACTGCTGTAATGTGATTACACTAGAGGGGTTTGAGATCCTAATTAAAAATTCAGATCACACATGAATATATATTTGGAACATTGTTATTGTTTGAGTAACTTCACTGCGTAATGGAGTTATCTCAGTATTTATCACTCCACACTGAGACGAAACTCAAAATGATCCCTCGCTCCCCTCCCCTAAGCACACTAAAATTAAAAGTCATTTAACTGTCAGCTGTTCAATTAAATCGGTGGAAAGCAATTCAACTGGGAGAAAAGGAAAGATAAAGTCTAGAATTCCAGGATGATGGTCAGCTGGGATGAAGGATTAGGGAGTTACTCTTCCTTGCAAAGGTGCATTTCTGCAGGATTAAAACAGTTCTCAGGGCTTTTATAGCTATGGATTGAACAAATAATTATTGGGTTGTTTTTTATAAATGTAAAAGGTATTAAACAAAAGTATTGGGGACAGAAGAGGTACATCTGTGTTTTTGTTAATTTCTAAGGTTGGGAAGACAATATACATTAGTGCAATTGCCCACTGTACTTTGTGATACCATTATGAGAGGAGCTTCAATTTGAGGAGAAATATAATCCAGCAATTTTGGGGAAATACAGAGAATACAATTCTCAGAAGCAAATTATCATCTTATGATAGTATAAAAGCAAATGTAGAAAGTACGTGATAAAACCCTTCATACCCAAAGCAGTGAAAAGTTCGACTTCAAATTTCATGAGACCTCCATTCCATGCTGCCTTCACCGTGAGCCAATGCAATAAAACAAATCATGGCTGGTGGAAGTCTATTTTTTCCCCTTTACAGCAGCAGTCGCAGCTGAATGTGTGACTGCCCAGGCGGTGGAATGCATAAACAGCACTCCTCTCCCTGGCTCCTGAGCTCTGCCACAGGATGAAAAATCAAGCACTCTGAACTCACCTGGATTTACAAGACTTTTTCAGTGTTAGAGCAGACCTGCTACAATTTGTTTATTTTTAGAGGATATACTTTGTTAAAAAAAGAGAAGCACAAGATTTTTACCTCATATTGTCAGATTTTACAACAGACTAAATGTTAACATCAAGTAGGTGGCAGAGATATGTGGGATTTTATTTCCTATAGGGCACGCAATGCAGCTTTGGGATGTATAATTATCCTGTTCAAGGAGTTCAACACTGACCACAGTAAAAGTAAGTTCATGACTTTCTGAAGAGAAAAAACACGGTACTTTATTATTTTTTTTCCTAATATTCTAATATGCAGAATATTCTGGACTTGGCAGAGCTGGGTAAACAGTTGGCCTGCCCCTCTGCTCCGCTCTGGGGAGATACCCCTGCAGGGCTGGGTCCAGCTCTGGACAACTCAGCAGAGGAGAGACATGGACCTGTTGGAGTGGTGCCAGAGGAGGCCACAGCAATGATGTGAGAGCTGAAACCCCTCTGCTGTGAGGCCAGGCTGAGAGAGTTGGGGTTGTTCAGCCTGGAGAAGAGAAGGGTCCAGGGAGACCTTCTTGTGGCCTTTCAGTGCTCAAAGGGCCCAATCAGAAAGATGGGGAGAAACTTTTAAGCAGGACAAGGGATGATGGATTGAAACTAAAAGAGGGACATTTAGACTGGAGAGAAGGAAGAAATTCTTGATGTTGAGAGTGATGAGACACTGCCCCAGGTTGCCCAGAAAGGTGGTCGATACCCCATCCCTGGAACCATTCAAGCAAGATTGGCTGGGGCTCTGAGCAACCTGCTCTAGTTGCAGATGTCCCTGATCAGTGCAGGGGAGGTGGACTAGTTTATCTTGAAAGGGCCCTTCCAACACAGATCGGTCCTGTGATTCTGCGATTCTAAATGATTCTGTGATTCTAAATGATTCCATGATTCACAGTTGATGGTTATTTAGCTGGTTTCTCTGGACTGCTGTTGACTGTTCTCATGCATGTTATAAAGTATTTAAGTTTAGTGCAAAAACAGTGTAACATAATTAGGGAGTTACTTACGGTTCAATGTAAGTATTAAAGGTTTAGTTTGGTCTAACACTCATGTAGAAGTATTTCTTCCAAAAGAATTAACAAGGGCCATGCTGCTACTCACAGTGCTGTCGTCAGGCTGACAATGGTGGCTCACCCACCACAGAGTGGGAGGCACAAATATCAAGACCATACGCCAAGGATACGAACCAGAGGCTGTCAGAACTTCTCCAGGCTTTTCACAGCAGCAAGCTAAAAAAAGTGACAGCTAGTCTTGAGAGTCACGAGTGTGCCTTTTACAATATTCCATTTTAATATTTGCATTTACTGATAGTTCAGGACTATGTGACAGCAAGCTGTGAAGGGAACCACAATTGATCTAAATTTACTGAAAAAAAATCTTTTTACGGAAAGCATTTTGCATCTAGATGGGTGGGAGAACAAAAGTGTGGGAGACAAGGAGCAATTTTTGCCATTGAGAGAGGTTTCTACTCACTTCCACAGAGTAGAAAACCCAGCCTACTGAGTTTAGTTTTCATCCTTAAAATGACAGTGGCATGCTCGTGGCTTCCACCAGCTTTCCAGAGATCACACAACCACAAAATCCCAGCATGGTGGGGGTTGGAAGGGACCTCTGGAGATCATCTTGTCCACCCTCCTGCTCTAGCAGAGTCGCCCAGAGCAGGGGGTCCAGGATCATATTGTCCAGGGGCGTTTGGAATCTCGAGAAGGAGACTCCACAACCTCTCTCAGCAGCCTGGGCCAGACTCTGCCATCCTCAGAGCAAAGATGTTTCTCCTGCTGGTCAGAAGGAACCTCCTGGGTTCCATTTTTTGTCTGTTGCCCCTTATCTTTTTCACTCGGCACCACTGACAACAATCTGGCCCCAGCCTTCTGACCCCTGGGCACCCTTTAGCTATTGATCAGCATTGATTAGATCTCCTGTCAGCATTTTCTTCTCCAGCTAAACAGCCCCAGGAGTGTCAGACTTTCCTGCACACAGAGATATTCCAGTCTCCTCAGCATCTTTGCAGCCTCCACTGGATTCTCTCCAGTAGTTCCTTGTCTCTCTTTTGCTGGGGAGGCCAGAACTGGACCCAACGCTCCAGATGTGGCCTCCCTAGGACAGAGTAGAGGAGGAAGAGGATACCCTCCCTTGACCTGCTGGCTACATTCTTCTGAATGCACCCTAGGCCACCATTGGCATTCTTGGCCATGAGGGTCCATTGTGAGCTCATGGGGAACTTGCTGTCCACCAGCATTTCCAGGTCCTCCTCCTCAGAGCTGCTTTCCAGCAGGTCATCCCTCACCCATACTGGGGTAGGGATTATTCTTCCCCGGGGGCAGGACCCAGCACTTGCTCTGTTTGGTCTTCCTGAGTTTTCTCTCCACCCAACTCTCCAACCTACCTAGGTCTTGCTGAATAGCAGCACAGCTGTCGTGTGTCAGTCATTCCTCCCAGTTTGGTACCATCAGCAAACTAGCAGAGTGTCTACTCTATCCCTTCTTCCAGGTCATTGATGACAGAATCACAGACTGTTAGGGATTGGAAGGGACCTTGAAAGATCATCTAGTTCAATCCCCCCACTGGAAAAGGATCACCTAGACCGAGTTACACAGGAACTCGTCCAGGCAGGTTTTAAACGTCTCCAGAGAAGGAGACTCCACAGCCCCCCTGGGCAGCCTGTTCCACTGCTGCGTCACCGTTGTCTGGTAGGGTTTTGATAGCAGGGGAGGGTTCCACAGGCACATCAAGCTAGATGGGGCTCTGAGCAACCTGATCTAGTGTGAGGTGTCGCTGCCCATGGCAGGGGAGTTGGAACTAGATGATCTCTGAGGTCCTTTCCAACCCTCACAGCTCTGTGATTCCTCTAAGAGGCTTTGAGAAGCTCCCTCACTCCAAGTCAGACTCACTTCCGGCCAAGGCTTAGATAATCAGCACCTCTTAGGTAACGTATTTTAAAGGGGAAAACCTCTTGGGCAGGTTCCTTTATCTTGAGGGTTCTTTTGCGATGGAGAAGAGTGGAACAGAAGAGAGACAACTATGAGGACATCCATGTCAGTGATGAAGGATCAGAAAGGCACCCTGTAAGAGCCATTCCCCTTCAGCCCATGGTGAGGTGGCAGCTGAGCCCTTGCAGCCCTGGAGTAGAGCAAAACCCCATCTGTGGCCTGGGGATGACGCCGTGCTAGAGCAGGGAATTGTTCCTGAAGAAGGCCATGACTCTGAGGGAGGCCTGCACCAAACCAGTACAGCACTGTGTGAATTGCAGCCTGTGGAAGGGACCCACTCTGGCTGAAGTTTATGTAGGAGTCTCCTGTGGGAGGGACACAACATTCCTGCAGGGGAGGACTGTGAGATTTCCCTGAGGATAAAGGAGCAGCAGGACAACATGGGACAAAATGGGATGGACTGAAATCCCTATTCCCTGACCCCTGGTGGTGGTGGAGGGAAGGAAGTGGAGAATTGGGGAGCAGAGCTGAGCTTGGGAAGAGGGAAGGGGTAGGGGTACGGTATTTTTTAAGATCTAGTTGTATTATTGCTGACCCACTCTGATTTCATTGCTGAATTGGAGGTGCTTTTACTCTTTACATTAAATTGGTTTTCTTTCATGGAATAGAACCATAGAATTGTTTTGACTGGAAGGTATCTTTAAAATCATTAAGTCCAACCATTAACTCAGCACTGCCAGGTAAGGATTAAACCATGTCTCTCAGCCATCTCCTCTTGTCCTGTTGCTTGTTCCTTGGGAGAAGAGACTGACCCTATGTGGCTCCAATCCCCTTTCAGAGGGAGTTGTTGAAAGAAAAGGTCTCACCTGAGCCTCCTTTGCTCCAGACTGAACAGCCCCAGGTCCTTTAGCCGCTCCTCACCACACTTGTGCTGTAGACACTTCCCCAGCTTCATTTCCCATCTCTGGACATGCTCCAGTCCCTTAACGTCCTACTTGGAGTGGCCCAAAACTGAACTCAGAACTCAAGAGGCTGCCTCCCCACTGCTCAGTCCAGGGGGATGATCCCTGCTCTAGTCCTGTCCTAGGCCATAGTAGCGTTGATTCAAGTCAGGATGCAGATGGCCTTCTTGGCCATCAAGTTTCCCCAGGTCAAACCTATCTTCTGCCTGTGACCATAACTGGTGAACAAGCCTTCCTCGTCCTTTGTCTTGACACTTGAGCCTTTTGTTATCTATTCTCCTCCTCATCCCACTGGAGGTGGGTAGGAGTGAGCGAGCAGCTGCGCGGTGCTTTGCTGCTGGCTGGGCGTGCTTAAGCCACGACACACACTCATAAAGGCACAATAACATCACGTCCTAAGAACCACTGTCATGATTCATCCCACTTAAGCAGTCAGTGGCAGAATTACCAAGACATAAATAGAGTCTGTTATACACATTTATAAATACGACCCTGTCCCTGACAATTTTCTTCATGGGAACGTTTACTGAAGCCTGTAGTCAAGAAGATACACCGCTGTAATTAAGATCAGCTAAAAAATAAAATAAAAAATATTTTTAAAAGTAAAACCTGACACCATACATGAGGTTCCAAGTGGATTTGGGTCCCAACTGCAAAACAAAGTATACCAGAGAAATACAGGAATTTTAAATCTCTGAATGCTTTAGAGTATCTGGAAGAAAAGTTTGCTACTACTTGCTATAGTATAGTTAATATTGTACTTCTATGTGTGGCCCAGGGGGAAATACAAGTACTCTCCATTGTGAATAACAATGAAGTTTCAGCAAGAAAGAAATCAAAAGCAAAATTCAGGGTTTGCCTTTCAAATGAAGTGTATTTTTATGCTGGAATCCCCATGGACAACAAGGTAACGTACTTCTGTTCAAGAAGACAAAACTGCAATTGATGCAACAAAAAAGAGAAACAAACAAATAAAAAAGACCAAACCACATATGCTCCTGAACATGGACTGATAAAATTGCATGAATGAAAGATTTTTCACGTAATATAGTCCATACTAGGCACATGTTGACAATTTCTTATTTAGTTCGAGAACTCGTACATCTCCATTAGCTTTGGCATTCTCTATAAGCACCTGCAGAGAAAAACAAACAGGAGAATTTAACATTTTACTGTTAGTATTTTATTGGCAATCTCGAATGCATTTTAATTTCATAGAATCATAGAAGTGTTTGGGTTGGAAGGGACTTCTAAAGGTCATCCAGTCCAGCCCTCCTGCACTGTGCAGGGACATCCTCAACTAGATCAGGTTCCTCAGAGGCTCATCAAGCCTTACCTTGAATGTCTCCAGGGATGGGGCCCCCAGCACCGCCCTGGGTAACCTGTTCCAGTGTTCCATCACCCTCACTGTAAAGAACTTCCTAATTTCTGCTATACAGTTTCCCTTAAAGGTTAGGCAATCCTTAATCCCAGAAAGGAACTATTTGACATTGCACATCAGGCACTTAAACCCCCAGACCCTGTGGTGCAGTCCAGTGCAAGGCACTACAACAACATCATTTGTAACCTGAAGCTTGGACCAAGTGTGACAAGCAAGTTATCTGCTGGAAATGAAACAACCAGTGCTGGATGAGACCTGTCTCTCTGCTGACATGCACTTCTCTCCTGCTAGGACAGTGGTATAAATCTCAATTTGCGAAACACCAGCACCCTCTGCAGCTACTAAAAGCTGCCAGGGTATCCTTTTGCCTCCTTGCATGTAAATTAACCCCTCCTCGATTTATTATCCACACCTCCTAACTGCAGCTTTTCTACTAGTTAAAAAGCTACAGCGTAGTGCTCACAGATGTCCACAAGCGTCTTGCTCTTCTCTTGTAATCCAATCACATTATACACATGAAGAAGGAAACCCATTAAGATCTTTACTCTAGCCAGTACTGATATTGTAGTAATTGGTATGGAGCACAGATGACTTCGCAGAAACAAGTGCAATGAGATCACACCAGGATCATCTGGACTCATTAATACTTCCTTTTTTATGAACCCATGCGCTTGCGTACGGATTTCTGTCAACACTGAGCCTACTTGATGTGCTGTATTTTGTTACAGACTCAAAGGTTCACCCAGGAATGGTTGTTAAAATGGGAAAAAGCTCATCGTGCCAGTGGTAGCAGCGAGGGGATTATGAGAAGCGTACTAAGTCTTTGAGCAGCAAAGTGATTCCAGTTACAAGCCAAAATAAACCATCCCCCATAGCATCACATGAAAGAGGTGTGTGGATTTGTGAGTTTGACCAAATCCATTTGTGAAGCTCTGTCAACAGAAGCTAATGTACCATTAACTATGTGCTGAAACTAAGGTACTGTTACAGACATAATAGAAGTTCCAAGTACAGGAAGCACAGCATTCTACTGTTCAGATGTTTTGGGTCAAGAGTATCATGCTGTTCCAGCCTAGCTAGAGGGAATTAACAATTTTAGTGCCTTAATATGTTCTGGTAACATTCTGATAAAATGGTCCTCATTTCTACTGCAGAATCACTTGTAGAATTCTTTCCAGTTTAGATTAGAGAGAGATTTCACTGTTTGCTTTTCGTTACTATTGCATGAAGGAATGGAAGACTCTTAAACAAACTGGATGCAACTTCTTTGCTGCGAGGGTGGCAGAGCCCAGCCCAGGCTGCCCAGATAGGTTGTGGGGTCTCCTTCTCTGGAATGATTCCAAATGCACCTGGACAATGCGGTCCTGGGTCCCCTGCTCTGGGTGACCCTGCTGGAGCAGGAGGGTTGGATGAGATGATCTCCAGAGGTCCCTTCCAACCCCTACCACGCTGGGATTCTGTGTCACTTTGTAAACTGAAGTATGTTTTGTCAGCATAGAATCCTTAAACACTTCAACCTCTAGAGCAGGTGAGCTAGTACCTCTCTAGCCTCCCTCTTTCCAAGTTGCAAGCACAACATTCAACATACACATTGAATTTCTGTGTGGAATGGACTGACTTACATCTATTAACTCATGATCATCTTTGGCATACAGATGTTGCAGAAGGTACCAGCGTGCCACTGACACTATGGTTTCTGGATTCCCTGGTTGATAAACCACTCTTTCCAACATCCGACGAGTCTCCCTAGAAGCGTAATCGAAACAAAATCAAATCAAATCCAACTGACTATGCTGTATGGAACATACCCATACCCCAGAGTATGCAGCAAGGATCAGAAGTAATATAATGGAAGGTCGTTATTTCCAGACCACCCAAGAAAGTGATGGAGCAGAGCTGTATGTATATTCCTTCATTTTGAATATAACTGCACCTAGAATGCTAAGGAATACTACCACCCTTGTTATGCTTAATACATTACATTCAATTTAGCATTTTAACTAGCAAGTACCCCAAATTAGACTGGCACAGCAGATTTTGTGACTGCTACAATAACACAATAAACACTATCTTGTCTGTGAACTCAGCATCATCTCTGATTTCAGCATGTGATCTGCTGAACAAGTACAACAGGAATTCTCCCTCTTAAGAGCTATGAAACAAATTTTTAGGGAAACAGTACATCTGAAAGAAGCAGGTACCACAATAAATCCTAATAATCCAAACAGAATTTAACATTACACAGAAATATATTTAATCCAGGCACTCACAAAAGGTCCCTGCAATTGATTCAATTGAATCCCAGCAGCAGACAGGGTAGTGGTATTTTTTTCTACTGTGCTCTTTGGGAAAACCTTTGAGAATGCATAGTCTTCCTGATTAATTTATTTAGGCAACATACTGTTAAAATAAAAGTTGTCTTATAGCTGTTTTCCTTTTGGTATGAGGGTGATACAGGGTTTTTTTGAGAAAAGGAGTAACGATTCTGTGGTTCGTGCTCCCCACACTACTAACCCCTTCCCCTCTATCCCTCTTAACCGCCGTACTACTTCAAGAATTGATTTCTGCTTTCAATTTTCTTTAGTTCTTGCAGTTTGACCTGGGGATAATGACCACTTGTACCATGAACAGATCATGCATACCTTGCTCCCATTTTGCGATTATACTGTAGCAGTGCTTGTAGAAGAGTTGCCACGGGACAAGAACAAAGTTTCAAAGCTTCAGTTGTTGCCTCCTGAACCAAGGATGGCCAGTGCTCATCTGAAACATTGGCCTATGATAAAAAAAGAAAAAGGCTTTATTGTAGTGTGTGGTGTAAATCACTTTTTGCTTGCAGCTCTTTAGAGAGCAGGTTTAATTCAATCTGTTGTGAGCTACACAAAGTATCTGGTAGGTTAGAAAGCAATCTCTTAAAAACACTCCAAAACCAAACAGTGGTTAGAAGAGCCTGCAAAAGTCCCATAAAACGCTCTAGGACAAGCCTTTTCAGCATTCCACTTGCTCATTTATGCACTCGTTTTAATCACAATCTCTTGTTTGCTCTCCAGCTTGTAAATCTTCATCCCATATACAAGACTATTCTAGAATGTGGAATTTATCCCCAGAAGTGACATCGTATTTTACTAGAAGTTAAAAACAACTCCAAGATGGTAATTACCTAACAGAGCAACTACTGAGCAAATCCCTGTATCTGTTGGCTTAAGAAAAATCTTATTATCCCTGCTGTGTCCAGATAGCATTCAAATTACTGCACTTGAAGGGGTGCCCAAATATTCATTTGGACAGATAATTGGGAGAGAAGCAGTTTTCAAATACAGAGCTTTCTTGGATCTGAGCAAGGTTTTTACCAGGCTTTTGCCCATTTCATTAAACTAGTGCAGATTAGAGAGATCGAAAAGAAACACATTCATCAGCTGCTCTGGTCATGAAAAAAGTAGAGATGAGATAATCAAATTCGTAGTAATTACACTTTTAAACAAAGTCTTGTATATTCTCAGGCAACTTGGGCCAGCACTTGAAGTAGCATTAATTAAGTTAGAATGTGCCTAGTGATCTGTGGAGACATTTAGGAGCTATCAGAAACAGGGAGCAGACCACCAGAAAATGGACAGAAGAATCAAGGCAGAAAAAATGCTATGTGACAAATTCTGCCTTTTGAAGCATATGTCTTGTGAGAAAGAAACTTGTCTACCCTGAGGGAGATTCTCTTTTCCTATCAGTAGCACCAGCTTTGCAGCTTTATCCTCGGTAAAACTCACTGCCTTTCCTTACATAAGGACTTGGGATATATGGGGTTCCTTTGCCTGACTTTGATTATGGCTGTTAGCTTGATCGTCTGTTAAAACACATGAAAAAGCATTAGCCAAGATCACAGCAGTATCAATGTTTTACACCAGGCTTTAAAGAAGTCTGGCAGCACACTTCAAGTTTCTAGAATGACAACGCTTAAAGAGAACAGACACTCGCCAAGAATTTGAATTATGTTCATCTGGCCTCTTGGTGCAAGGAGTTGAATAATTTTCTTTCTACCATAAGGTACATTTCCCTGAGATTGTTTTTATACTTCCAGGCAAGGCACCGTATCTAGAAATAACCACACAGCATAAAGTTACTTGAAACTCGACTGAAGTATCCAGGCACCAGTGCAGAAAAATGTTTATTAAGGCAGTTGTCTGAACAAGAGGACAGAGACTTGAAGGGTACATCGAGTTCGATGGTCAAACTGCATCTGTTATTAGAGAAATTGTCCTCTTTGGACAAGTTAGCCTCTCTATGTACACAGTGGTTTTACGTGACCATTTCACAGTAAACTCTTACAAAAAGACATTGTAAAAACAGTCCCCTGCCCCTTGCAGTCTCATTTTATTCTCTAGTTGCCACTGATAAAACGCAAAGTCATTTGAACAGGAGCTTCTCTTAAAGACTGCAGAAGCCCTCTGTCAATGAACTCCTGTTAAATCATGCAGTTACGTAATTGTGATGATCCTACCATGCAGACTTCCAGTGCAAGCATAGCTAGTCTGAGCAGACTGGATAATTTCCCACTCCAGTTGCCCTGTTGTGACGCCAACTGCAGACTCTTCCTGTAACACATCTCTGCTCCAACCATCATTCTTTGAGACCGATACACTTCTGCCAGCCACTGAAAATAAACATTCAGCAAAATCAGTTATTGAAACACCAAAACACATATCCATTGGGTACCAATTCAATTTACGATAAGTACCACAGCATATCAGTAGCTGAAACACCACCACCCACTCAGCCCTCATTCCAACAATGTAATGTGCTTCGCCCTGTAGGAAAGTGTCTGCTGCAGAGCATAGTGAGTTCTCTTCACCACAGTAACTTATTTTGGAGTTCCCCTGACCACCTACCCATGGACAACTGTTTGACAGCTGTCTGAATCTGAAGACTGCTTACAGGTTAATAAATGGCAAACAAAGCTATTTGTGTAAAAGCCATCCTTTAGGCTGGAAGAGCGTCATGTGGCGCCTCACTTGCTTCTAAAAGTTCCGTAGAGATGAAGAGATAATTTTTTTCTCTGGAATACAAAATTTTCAAGCCCATCTGAGTAATGCCAGGAACATGAAAGACATTACCACGTGACCCTGGCCTCAGAGGATGGGTTGGGCTACACAGTTTCTGACCCAGCAGGATCATGCTGGAGGAGCTAGATGGGGCTATGGAAGCAGACACTGGGATCTGGCCAGAGATTTATGCTGCTGCTGCCTGCTCTGACAGCACAAGGTGTCCTGGATTTACTCATGGAGAGAAGGAAAAGGATTCTAACTCTCCCTTCTTTTTTTCTGTAGTCATGTTGCATTTCCTGAAGTGGATGTAGCCACACATTGCAAATCCCTGACAGGTCCATGATATGAGTCAAGATACAAAAGGCACATTTAGAAATACTCCTAGCTGGATTACCAAACAAACAAAGCAATTTCTTACTAAAAAACCCCAACCCCCACCCCACAAACAACAAGTTCCTTGCTTTAAAGCACAGGTCCTTAGAATTTTGCTGGCTAAAAACTGCCTGGTATTAGAAGGGGCAGAATTCTTAACCCTTTCTCATGCACAGAAGTTATTTATCATCAAGAAGAGACATGCTAGAAACTATATATTAGCACTGTTTTATGAAACAAAACAAAACCCCAACAACAACAAAAAAGCTTCCCTCGGCCTCAGTTTTTGCAGCTTATGATATCTAGCACTCAAGATGTGAAGGAGAAGAGAGCTCTTATGTAAAGGTACAATGGCAGCTCTGCCAGACCAGCTTTTCTCCATTTTCCTGGTAAGCCACAGCACAAGAAGCACAACCAGGAAAACCGCAGATCAGCAGCACTCCTAAACCCTGCAAAATAGCCACTTAGACACAAGCCAAAAACTTAAGCAAAAAGCAAAGTAATTGTCCCTCTAACTTAGTAAAATTGTAAGGCATCATGATGGATACTCCTGAGTAAAAAACCACCCCCATTTATCAGAGCTCTGAGGATGTTTAGAGTCAGAAAACATAAAAGCATACATCTATCCATTAGGAACAGGTTTAGGAGTCAGGCTTTTTCAGAATGCCATCCAAGCTGTAAGCAATGTCTTCTTTAATTGAAGACTGAAAAGATCTTCCCTTAGAGGTATCTTACCTCTGGCTTGAATTAAAACAAAACAGAACAAAAAAACCCCCAACCCTTCTCTCACTCCAAATCACATACACTTAATTCTCCCTGCTTGTAAGAAAGATGACACTTGTCTATGAAAGGGATGTTTGAAGAATATATACAAGCCCTAATTCAAGTCTCAAAATGTACTTCTAAGAGAACATAATCATATCTTGCATGCTCCCAAAAAGATGAAGTCTCATAAACCAAAGAAAAAGGTGTCAAAAAAGCACCTCTGCACAAATGATACTCATATGTATACAAGTGAGATATGTAAGAGCAGTGAGGCCCTGGCGCAGGTTGCCTAGAGAGGTGGTCAATGCTCATCCCTGGAACCATTGCAGGTGAGGTTGGCTGGGGCTCTAAGCAACCTGCTCCAATTGCAGATGTCCCCGCTCTGTGCAGGGGGGTTGCACTAGATGACCCTTAAAGGTTCCCTTCCAGCCCAAACCATTCTATGAGTCTACGCTCCAGAAGGGAAGAGGATCTGCAGCCTTTAACAAGTGCAATCATTACAGCAGCCTTATACTGATCTTCTAAGACTGAAATTAACTGTAGGGAATGTTACCACAAAGAGGATTTCATTTGTTCGACAGGCAGAGGCAGCACCGTAAGTACTACAAGATACCAAGGACTCTGAAAACTCATGCAATTTTTCTAAACAACCTGCTGCTAGCACTGGTAAAGAGAGACAGCAACACTAATGAATACCAATGGTCAGAAAAGCAAAAAATAAACATGCTGCATCACCACAAAGATCTCTTGGCATGTGTGAGACAGACTTCTCGGATTTTCTCACAGAACCAGCAAATGAAGCAAGTTATAGCACCTTCACATTAACTAAAAATAATCTCCCATGATGTCACAGAAGGGAGTGAGCTAACATAGTTACTGGGAGTGATTTCTCTTCCCTACAGACTCAGTTTATTCAAAAGAATGGTGACACCTCATGTCAGGACATCATGGAGAAGGAGACTCAGCTTTTCAGACCCTGAATATAGAGTTTTATGCTACTACATTAGGAAAACATACACTTCCATCTGTTCTTACGGGTTATGAAATATTTCACTGGTTTCTCCTCACATGCCAAGTCACATGTCCCTAAAGACAGAGGTGAGGGCATTTTGTCTTTTTCTTTTAATTCTCCTGCCCCCATATCTGCTTGCTCTTATTATCAGCTTCTAACATTTCAACTATTACACAAAGCTAACATAATGCCACAACTTTATAATGAACTTAATGCAAGCTGTTTTTTCTGTCCCTGGCTGTCAGTGGACAAATAAAAGCAAACAATGAAGCACACTCTCAATCACTCACAGTGCAGACTATGCTTAGAGCTGCACTCCAAGGTCAGGAGGAGGACCCACACTTACCTGCCAGGCTGCAACTGAAGTGGAACTGGTCATGACTGTCTTGCGAAGCTCCTCCAGGACATTGTCTGGAAGTTCTTTGTGAGACCGCAACAGCTGCTTACACTGAACTTGTCTCAAAAGTAAAAACAGAGCTGGGTGCTCAGGGCAGCTTTTCAAACCCTAAAACCAAAACAAGGCTTGACATGGTATCAGAATTGTAATTTCCAAATATCAGAAGATACTTTGATTTTTCCATTTCAGTCTTTATAGAAAACAGTATTGAAAGCATTCTCTGGACGTTTGCAACATGCCATTTCCTTCTACTCTGCACAAAAGAGTGTTCCAGGTATTGACACATGAAAAATAGATAACATTTTTTCTGTCCTCAAAACACATTTGAGATCTATCCTAAATTTTGTACATGTCCTACCCTTACAGATGTTTCTGAAAGATGAACAGGTAAATGGAGACCTCTAGTTCTCCTTAGATTCAACATCATTACAGGTTTTGGGCCAACATAGGCAAAACCCCATCCTATGGCTAACAGTAACCTTGAGTATTTCCCACGGAACTCCAGTTCTCCTAGCTAGGGTGCTTTATTCTCCCTGGAACAGAAGCACTTTACTCAATGTTTGCTGTTCAATACCAGATGATTTCTACAGGCTGTTTTTTGGAACAAACTCACACCAAAAAAAAAGACAGAAAATCAGGCATCTGTTGCTTTATCCTTCTCAGGTGAAGCATGTGAAGCTTCTGGAAGTCACATTACATGCTATTTTACCTGTTGAAATCACAGTACTTCCAATAATTATAACTCTAACCAGATTTGTTCTATGAAACAACACTTGCACTTTTCACCTTTTAACAAAAATAATAATAATCTGTTCTTAGTGAGTCCTTAAGAAGCTGCTGCTTTGCATGGACATTCAGAAACTCTAAAACACAACAGAAGCTCCTAGTGCTTGCTGCAAATCTCCCCCATTATTCCTCCCAAATTCCTCCAATTATCCTCATGTTGTGTTTTTTTTTCAAAAAACCTCTCTTCATTGTTAATACAGAAATGCCGTGTGCAAGGTTCACACTTGCATGGGATCAGACATTTTCAGTAAAATCAAAGATGTGTGCTCCTCAGTCCAACTGTTTTCTTCCTATCTTTTGCAAAGTCTTGTGTTCACACAGGAAAGACACACTTGAGGCATGTTAACACCCCACTCTCCTTCCCCAACTGTGCTGCCTCCAGACTTTTCTTTTTAGTAATTAAATCTGTATCAGCCACTTGCGGCTCTGAAATGAAGTACCAACACAGTAGAGCAGAAGGCATTTAAGTCCCCCGCAAGCCTCCTTGGATTTCTTGCCTTGAATTCCTGCTATGTTTTACTTAATGTTACGTTATTAATACTAGGTTAACAAATAAAGGCAGGAAGGGCAGACTTGGCTTTGTCATGTCATACAGTGCTTGTTTCAACATTAGGACAGTTTTAATGTTACAAACAGAGCAAGTATCTTGGGAAGGGAAGAAAATGCCAACAAGTACTGCATCTTGTAGTTCTGATAGAACAGATAGTTGCTAATTCAAAGATCACCTTTATGTAAAACACACACAGATCATGACTTCCACCACAGTCTGCCAGTATGATGTCATACCTTATTACAAAGAGCTTCAGCTTCCGAGAGTTTATCAGTCTCCTGTAGACTGGTAATAGCTTGACAGAGACACCAGTCTTCAAGGGTCTGGATGTAATTACGTGGAAGGTTACTGTCCCCTGCTGCAAAACCAGATAAAACATGTAACCATGGTGCTGTATATGCTGTAGTGACATATGTCACTCTATGACATTATTGCTCTAGATCTGGTAAGGGAGAACTGTCAGGATTAGTAACCTGACATGGTTTCCTTCATTAGTAGGAAGATTAAGAGACAGCAAAATTAAAGAAGAGGGGAAAAGACAATACACCATTTGAATTAATGGTCTGAGAACAATCAGTCTAACATGGAATCTTAATTCCAGTTTTCAAAACACTATGGCCATTCAGCAAGACTGAGGCTGAGGTGATTCCTCTACTGGAAAAGTTACAGAACTCAAGAGTAGTTCAGCCTTTCCTTGTAAGTAGTGTTTCTGTGCTATAATCCCTCCCTCCCTTCTT
>WEIS01047461.1:0-27911 GCA_013389965.1 Todus mexicanus
TTTCCTGGAGGGAGCCGTCTGTTTCTATCATGGTGGCAACAATGCACCAATGCTAGTAACAAATAGCCATTGTGCTCTTGGCACCAGAAAAAGGCACCATAGGGAAATGTGCCTCTAGTTTGCAGGCTACAGTCCTTAATTTATTTTCAATACTCAAAATGTCACCCATACCCTATAGGTTTGTTCTGCTATCCACAACCCCAAAGAAAAAGGCAGTGATCCTACCCATCCAATGGTCTCAGACTTGCAGGGGGTAACATGGGACTTCACAAGTTCCAAGATGAGTAAGAGCACTAGAAAGTAACACACCTTCATGTTTCTCCAAAGAGACGCTAGAAGCCATTCACAGAAACAACGTCTTTGGTGCAAGAAGGTCTCAGATGCTTCACATATATTGATGAACAAAACCTCACCATGACCTGTGAAAGAGAGATGACCTTTGATACTTCTGTGTACAGGTAGGACAGCAAGAGGTGAGGTGACCTGCCCTGGACAGTGGGCAGCTGGTGACAGTGCCAGAAATAAAGTCTCTTCCTGACCTCCAGGCCACAACTTTCTGCTTCCAGATCTTCCTTCTGTCATCTCAGATTAAATGGTTGAGAAGATGGCACAGCACAAGTGGATGTGTAAAATAACACAAGTGAATGTCCACATTGGGTTAACACCACTGTTGCCTACGTTTAACGATGTGAGCTCAAAGTGGCACTTACCAGATATCCTGTGTTAGGATTTCCCTGGAATCACTGGCCGTGCTTCTCCATGTGCCAGCCTGTAATTTGTGAAAACACTATTTTTGCTTCTATTTTTGAGTCGCATTTCCTATAATTTCCTTCATAGCTATCAGGGTTGAGTAGTTCTGTAAGAGTCCAACCAGTGTGAGAGAAGCCAGCAGTATGCAGGCAAAATGACAGTGATGGCCAACTTCAAAAAGTTCAGAGGTTCAGGCAGAGGTGTAAGCTTATCTGAATCTCTTTGGTGTGGAAATTGAGATGGAGCGTAATGAGAAAACTCGCTCATAAGATATCTAGCAGATCAGAATTTCAACTGAGTTTGAAGTAACTTCAGAGTGAGGTTCCTGCACTGTTCCTGTATTTTACCTTCCTGTCCATTGTGAACAAGAGGTGGCAGAAGCTCATGATGGTTTTGGTACCCAGAGGACACACTCCTTGCTCTCCCACCCTCTGTCCTTTTTCCTTTGTCATCAACACATTGAGGCGCCCAGTCTACAAACAACAAAAATCCCTGCTAAGAAAAGTGTCCTTTCTAAGCCTTACAAGAATGTTTTGGGTGGTTTGGGAGCTTGGGAGAGGAAGCGCACAGAGGTGAATAATTCTTTTTTTGTGAGTAGGCTTGTTTGTATGGGGGCAACCGAACCAACTGGCAGCCTCATAATGTGGAGGTAATATAAGAGTAAAAGTAATATAAAACTGTGCAGGATAAATTCCCCCTGACATCCACCCCATGCCACTTCAGAGAAATTGATGGCTTGCACGGATTGTAAAAAAAGAGTAAAGATTTTGGCCTCTTATTTTTATGCAAGACTACAAATTCCTCATGCTGTGATTGTTGTCCTTGATATGAAAGTTGCATGCTATAATTCAGTGGGTTTAGCTCCCTTCAAAAAGCTCATTAATCACTGATTGTACATGTGTATAATTATTCTGCTGGAAATCTCAATCAATTTTTTTTAATGTGAGAATCAATAGTTAGAGGTCTGTCAAGTCTATTAATTATAAACCCCTGTTGTCAAGAGTATATAACTGGGCTGTAAACATTTGTTCTAATCTAAACAATTTCACAGAAGTAGTCTCCTAAAGGAGGTAAATTTTAAAAAAAAAAATATCAAAAATCCATATGGTTGGTTTTAGTTGCTTGTCCTTTAGTGAAGGTAGGATGAGGCATCCAGCTCTGCAGGCTCAGGATGAGCATAAGGCTATGGTGCTTCTCTCCTTTCTGATGCAGAGGGAGGAAAAAGGCTGTTATTATTCCCTCCTCCTTCAGATACTGCAGATGGTTTTCTGTTCCAGGCAGACAGCAGTGCAGCTCCTGATGCCAAAGTCTGGGCTCTGAGCAGACGTATCTGTGCCATGAGTGCCTTTCTAGCACGTGTCTTTAGCCAAATCCAGGTCCATTCTGTCTTTTTCACAAAAGGAGTAGTTTTGATACACAGGAGGTTCCATTAAACCATGTCATGGTCCCTTCTGGCCTGAAACTTCATAGTAAAATAATTCAAACCAACCTCTGCTCCAGGTCCCTGTCAGGAAGACTGCTGCAGCAGCAAGTGCCAGGAGCTTTTGCAAGAGCTGACACTGCAACCCCCTTGTTGTTGCTCCTTCTCCAGTGGGTAGGTTTGGCCAGAGGAGTGTGATGGGACTCTTGGTACCACTCTCTTGGGCTATCTAGGCAGTCAGACGGTGGCTCCATGTGCCAGATAAAGTAGGAGCATGAGCCTGATGGGAGGAAGCATTCATTTCAAACGTGCAGGTATATGCTCAGATCTATCTACAATTTGGGACAACTTTTGAGGTCCTCAGGACTGTGTCCACAGCCCTGGGACTTTGATTAATTTCATAGCAGAAAGATGTATGTTGCTATGTGGAGAAATGGCTGTTTGGATGGATAAAGAGGCCAGGATGATTAAATATTTGAGTCCCACCCAGCTGGGGGAATAGAGAGGAGCTCAGTCTCTAAGCCCTGAACGCCACCACCTCCACTACCTAGTATGGCAGAGAGCAGTCATGCTGAAAATAACTTTTCCAATTTAAACAGAGAAGTGTCTGATCTTTCCCCTTCCTCTCAAAAGCAAGCATGAGAGAAACGAGTCAAGCAAGAGCAAATCTCCAGCTTTTCAGCATGTCATTTCAGGCAGGTATGGTACTGTGTGTGTCTGCTTAGTAACTACAAAAAATATTTTTGTGCATCATTAGACATTTCAGTATAGAATTGTTATGGCTGGAGAAGCACCTTTTGCAGAACTGAATCACTGAATAAGCAACTCTTTGTAATAATAGTATTTTTAAATGGCCTGTGCTTCCAGAGCAATAAAGCACATCAACAAATACTTTGGGAAACAGTCGTCTATGATCCCCACCTGCACATCCCTGTGGGACACCGTGCTTCTAAGAGTGCACTGGCTAAAGCAGGCTGTGTAAATGGAAAGGGGAACAAAGCAGCTTTCTGTAGCAAGGCACTGGATTTTAAAAAAATAATAATAAAAAAAAAAATCCCTGAAAGTTTTCATCAGTGGGTGTTCCTGCTCGGTGAAACAGAATCTGAGGACCGAAGTGATTCAGACCCACCCAAGATATCTATAGGAGCACTAGAGCTTGAATGTAATGTTTCTTCAAACCTTCAGGTATAAAGCATGCAAAAGAGGAGGGAGGACTTCCCTGCCTCCCCCTAGACCTTATGCTCCACCAAGATAACCATTGTATATACACACCACATGCAGTGGCCGTAATATCTATCAACTGGTTGTACACGGTGCCCAGGAGAACTGCATATCCACATAGTCTGGAAAGGGAGAGCTCTAGGAATGTCCTACCTCTGGATCCAAGCAGAGTCAGTACTGAATTCAGGCCTCTTTTCCCACAGCTTTACCCACTCAGGCACTGGAAACCTCCAAGGATGGAGACTGCACAACCTTTTTGGGTAATCTGCTCCAAAGTCTTACCGTCCTCATGTTGGAAAGGTTTTTCCTTATATCCTGTCTGGACATCCTCTATTTCAGTTTATGACCACTGTCTTGTTCTAGAGCCATGCATCTCAGTGAAGAGCCTGGCTCCATCTTCTCAATAATCTCTTCATAATTACCAGCAGGCTGCTGGTAGGTCCCTCAAAGATTTCTTTTCTCTTTCCAGGGCTGAACAAGACTTGTTACCTCAGCTTCATCTCACACAAACAGTGTTGCCATTCCAACCACCTTGGTGGCCCTTTGCTTAGCTAACTCTATTGGTCAGCATCCTCGTGTCTGGGGACAGAAAATTAGACACAGTATTTGCCATGCAGCCTGACAAATGCCAAGTATAGAGGAATGAAATGACATTGTTAGTCACCATTCTAAATTTAAAGAAACTCTAGTAGGAAATATTTTTAGCCCTTCGTGAGTTAACATTTAGCTCAACCCTAAAGTCTGAGTGAAGCCCAAAAGAACTCATGAATTTTTTTTTCAAGTGTTCCTCACAGCAACACTAATAAAGAAATGCTGAAGATGTAAAAAGGATTCGAAATCATAATAGTTCATCAAATACAATTACAAAATTCTCATATTTCATTTCAGCACTGGTGATTCATGTGTGCATCAGAGACCAATGGGCTGAGCAAGTTTTGCAGGTATGGATGTCAGCTCTGAGCCATTTCGGGGAGCTGGTGTGTTTGCCTCAGGACGTCTTGGGGAAAGAAGCAGCCAGTTCAGAAAGGTACAACAAAATAGGGTGGTCTAGGGAATTGCAAGTCAGGACTCTGAAGGTGTTCCTGAGTGTTATATTGCTAACAGAAGTGCACCTTTCCAAGGGGGATATTAAACCCAGTGCTGTTGGTCTACTAATTCACCTTGGTGAGCTGGAAGTATTCCTAGTGCAGCTGCTGCAGCCTTTCACTGGCACCCTGAGACTGCTTCCTCAGGAATGGCAGACTGTGGCTGAATCAGTAATATCTCACAGACCAGTAGCAATATTAAAATATTGAAATATACATGTATTTGAAAACTCACTTATGAATGGCTAAAGCTGAAAGACTCTGACTTTATTACCTGGACTTTCAGTGAGGCTTTTTACTTTTAATCCTTCTGGTAATACTTCCCCCATCTTTTTGCTCCTAAAATGAAATCTAATTTCTTCAGTTTTTTAATTTTTTGGAGAAAAAATGCTGTAAATCTTTGGAGGGTTCTTAGAAATGTGATGGCTGCTGTGTCAGGCATTTTAGCTGAAGAAATACTGCAGTTGAGTTGATGGAAAATAACCTATTGCTTCCTTTTATTAACCATTGCCTGATTACTTTTTTGTCCTAAAAAGGACAGAACTATAACTAGTCACAAGTTAGTATTTCATCTAGGCAGAGAATAAGCCAAAAAGTGTCAACAGTAAATAGTTAACCGACTGGGATAATGTTACCTTAAAAGTGTTGGAGAATTTTAATATCTTTCGTGAGATGATTTTTTTGGACTTACTCCTTTGTTTTGAATGCAGATAGGTTATATGCACATTGCTTTCACTTACAAAAGCTGTCTGAATCTAAAATGAAGCATTTGAAAATTAAAAAAAAGGGCAAAGTCAGAAAGATTGAGGCAGTGAGCAGGCCTCTCAGAGAACGTTGTTTGAAAGTGTTATCATTAGAGGCATGAGTCCTGAGACAGGAGAGTGCATGCACAAATTTCCCTGCATCACTAAATGTGACTTTCAGAACCTCGTAATATCTTCTGTAAAAGCTACTATTCTGTCAAACATTCCTGCAGCTGATCTCTTTGCTGCTGAAACTATAAAGAAACTTCAAATAAAGTTGCAACTATTTTTTTTTTTTATTAAAAAAGCCACATCCTTTTTCTTTTCATCTCCTTGTTCTGAAAACCTGGCTGTACAGCATTTGATCAAGCTTTCAAAAAACACAAAACAAAATTCTCCCGCAGGCGTAAAGCAGTTTTGGGAAGTTTTGGCTCAAATACAGATATTTTGTGGAAAAAAAANAATACTGGGGGAGTTTAAAGGGGGAAAAAAAAAAAAGAAGACAAAAAAACCCAACAAGATCTTAAAAACAAATTTTGCAACAACCATAACGGCGCATCGCTTTTGTGGCTTTGTTACGTGCGAATATGCAGTTAGATATTTAGAAAAGCCGAGGGATTGATATTTCTACTGAAAGACTGAAATGGCGCTGGCAGCTGTGATAAGGAAGGGGGACCCTGCAGGAGCACAGCTGCTTCCCAGCTCCGTGTCAGGATATCGCCATGCAGCAATGCGTAGGCGAAAGGAGGTGGTTTTGTGTCTTTTGTAATCTCTCTGGTAAAATCTTTTCCAAAGGGAAATGATGGAGAGTGAATGTAGCCAAGGTGCTCTTTCTTCACATCATTCAGATGCAGGTCTCGTTCCTGAATGGATAGCTGATGTTTAGCCATCAAAAGGGTATTTCATACCCATCTTGACCTGTTTAGTTACTGGCAACCAGGCAGTCTACAGCTCTGTGCATATGTGTGAGCCCATACCTCTTTTGGACAGTAACCTGGCAATAATCAGAGCTGAGCTGGCAGCACGGATATCATTAATGGATATTAAGATGTCTGTCAACTCTGACCTGTATCCGATTTAAATCAGGGGTCTAGAAGTGATAGGTGATCATCTCTGTGACCTCTTGCTAAGCAGTTAAAACAGCATTTAATATATCAGATTTTCCCCGCCATATACATTCCCTCATTTTTATGTTATTCTACCACTATTTTCACACCTTTATCTACCCATAATTTTCTTCAATAAACTGCCAAAATTACTTGGTTGCTCATTTTCAAGACTGGAGTAACCATTCTTTAAAGAGATGTTAAGAATTAAAAATAGCAAGGAGTAATGATGAATAATTGGGATGATCTGAGTGAGAGATGACAAGAAATGAAGGAAATAATTTAAGGGGAAAAAATTCTGTTACCATCAGTAATACAAAGTAGAGTAAGAAAATAATTGCAAAAGTTATGCTTAGTATTCTTGAGGAACCCCCACCATGAGCCCTGATACATGGGACTTGTCCAACATTCACTTAGCATCTGTCTCAGGTAGGACTGTGGAGATTATTTTGTCTGTGGGATAATCTCAAAGGTAGCTCTGTCTTATGCATATGAAATGTTGCAGTCATACAGATTTAGAAGCATGAATGTGTGTCTTAAATCTGCATCACTCTCCATTTGTCTAAGCTACAAAATCTAAGCTTTGCTTTTGCAAGAGACAGAACAGATTCCTTGCCCTTTTCCATTTACAAAGGAGGTATTTGAGCTATAGTAAACTCATAGTTTTAGTCAGAGAGTTGTGTCTTTGCCAGCAATGGAAGTACGGGCATCAGAAAAAGTGACTGTATGTGACCAGCCCCCAGTCTCCCTTCTGCAATTTTCTCTGCGTAGGACAGATCGTGGATGGCAGGATTGAAGTCTTGTCATAACACAGCCAAGCTGTATAATGAAACTTTAATGTCAGAATGTGTCCTCAAACACAGTGCCTTGACACCTTAATCATTTTTGCCTTTTGCTCTTTGAACCTGCTCATTTTTCTAATTAGGTTTTCTGGTACCTAATGAGAATTCTCAGTGTGGACCCTCTTCCAGCACTGAGCGGGTTACAAAATCTGCCACCCCTCTTCACTATGATCTACTGTCTTTACAGTGATTTTTATCAATCATTTATAAGCAGTCAACAATTTGCTGTCCAGTTTTGTTCTTCCTAAATGCCTGATTTTGTTTATTCTGGGTTTTTTCTTCTCCTTGGGTGACATGGCTTTGGGTGATTTCCCTTTGGATGTGTTTGCAGAATGCAGGTTTTGTTTTACAGTGAATTGCCTGTGTTACTTCTCACCTGTAATTCTTCAGATACATATGTATTGCTATGCTTTCACCCTTTCTCTTCTTGAACCAAGTGTGCACTTTGCAACCTCTTTTGCATCCATAATGAAGGTATTACTCAGTGTCAAAACTGGAGGAAACCTTGTGAACACTTTGCTCCTTCCCCATCGCTCACTCTCCTGCAGTTTTGCATAGGGCTCCTTATCAGTCTCCCTTCTGCTGTTGCTCTTGATGTAGGTCTGATTAAGCAAATCATTTCTGCTCATTGCTGAACTTGGGAATGCAAACAAGCCTGTCATTTCATCTAGTGGTTCCTCAAAACTTAGAGGGATTTAAGCATGCACTTAAGTGCTCTGCTGATGGGAGGCTTCTGTTTCGATTTCATTACTTTTATCCCTTACCTTTTGATTCTGGTCTTATATGTATAAAACATCAATAACTCCCTCTAGATTGGGTCCTTTCTTTATCCCGTGTCACTTGTTGCTCATGCTTCCAATGCCCTCTTGAAATTTTCTAATAGCTCTTTTTGCACTGCTTGGTATATTATTTTACTGGAAATTGAAAATAAAAGTGCTGGGCAGTAATTGCCAAGATCATTCTTCCTTCTGTGTAAATCAATACTATATTTGCTTTATTCCTAGCCTTTGGGATTTCTGTAGTTCTCCATGACTTTCAAAAATAATTGCCAATGGTTCAGTAAATTAGCTGGCTAATTCCCTCATCACCTTAGGACGAGCACAAACAGATCAACTGATTGATCTGTATGGTGGATATTCAAAATTTCCAATCATTCCTTGAACCTGCACTACATTAATGGCAATTTGTATAGGATTTTTGTTATTTGGGGTAATTTGGCCTTTGAAGAAATACTGGTGTTTCATCTTCCTCTTGCTTATTAATGAAACTACTTTCTGGCTGGCTTTCCTTTTCCCTACAAGACATTTGCAAAAGCCATTGTTATTCCCCAATACTGCTTGGGTTAGCATAAACTCAGCTTTGTTTCTCGTGTCCTTATCATTTCTCTTTTCTTCTGTTTTCTCCAATTTATCTTCTGTTTGCTGCTCATAATTTCTAGGCTTTGTTATCTTGGAGTGAAGCAACCTGCACCACTGTCACTAACCTATTCCTCAAACATTTAGAAGCATAGCTGGGCCAGAAGGATCCAATCCATCACCAAATTCTGTCTTAGCTCCCCACACTGACCTGATGTCTGTCCTCTCAGACCTGGACTTCTTCATTTTTATTTATCAGCAATGGAAAAGGAATAGCTTTAGGGCAGATACATATGACTGACTTTCCAAGATACTTCTCTGTTTCCAAGAGACGTAATAGGCAGTTGCCAAGATTAAGCAAACCTTGTGTTGCCAGTTACCCTGAGGTCGCAGCAGAGACCCTCCCCAGAGGTGGCTGCCCATTTTCTCTGTAATTTGTTGCTGCGACCTCAGCCAGTGTACAATGTTTGAGCCCAGAACTCCTCTGTTGTCTTCTCTCTGTCATGCACTCCTAAGGGCACTGACTAACATGCCCTAGCAAGACTTTTCAATCTTAAACTTCTTTGAAATGGCTTACCTTCCACAGCTGCTCTCTCAGACTCTTTCATTTCTTGATCATTTCTTTTTCCTAGAAGCTCAGTTTTATGCTTCCTAGCTCTCAAAATACCCTCACTTTAATAAATTATGGCAGTTTACAAGCTGTACTTTGGCTGTTATTCTTGTCTTTCTGCAAGTATTTCTGAATAGATAATTGTCACAAACTCTTTCCAGATTTAGGGCATAATTTTTCTTATCCTGGTCCTTGTGGTACCACCTCTCAAACTGCCCTGTGCAGCTTGTAGAGTGGGTCATTGTGTTCCCTCAGAGTAATGTAGTCTAATGTAATGTGTTTGCTAGCTCACACAACCTGTTTCTCATTTTGAGCTGTTTCTATCTTAAGACTATGATTTTAAGGAAGGAAATGGTTTATTCTCTTCTCTGATGTTGTTTCATGTTCATATGCCTCTATTTTGCTCATTTTCCTCATGGTAGAGGCTGCTTTATTTACTCCAGTGACCAGATAGTTGACTATGAACACATGTTGCCAACTATTTGTCTTAGAGAGAGTGAAGGAAAGGGGACTGGAAGGAGAGCACCGTTATTTTCTTCTTCTAAGATCCTTTGATTAGCTGTTCTACCACACATCTTTATTACCACATTCCTAGCTTCCCACTGATTATTTCCGATACACTCTTCTGAAAACATATGGGTAAGACTTTAGAAATACATTATAGGAAATATTAAAAGTACTATCTTGTTACTAAATGTATAATTATCCTTCTTTTGAGAGAACCTTATAAAGACCAAGCATGATACCACAGATGGCATAGTTGGAAACAAGGTGCTTAATTAAAAAAAAAAGAAAAAAAGAAAAAAGAAGAAAAAAAAAGAAAATTAATAAAACCACCCCACTTTTAATTTGTACACTGTCTTGATTTTTCTGGGTAGCCCCTTTTAACATGCTGCTCCAGAAGCCTCATGCTTCCCTCATCATATTTCTGTTTAATATATGTTGTGCACCTTGTCCTTGCAGAAACAGCCCATATCCCCAGTCAAACGTTTCCTTACTCACAGATGTTTCATCTCACATTGTTGAAATTTCATCACCACTTAAAAGAGGAAACTGAATGTTTCAGGACTTTGACAAAGGGGTCAAAATGACAGTCCCTGGTCATACTACCCTGTTGCTTCACTTAAGTTGTTTTGTGAGCCGGACTTCATGCGCAGTAAGTGGGCTTCTGTATTGCCTTGAAACAAGCGGATCAACTTGGACTCTTCCTTCTTGCATGGCTGAAAATTTTTTTTATGTTTGGAAGAAATTCCCACTACAATCTAAAAAATAATAAAAGTTGAGCATGTTAACACAGTAAGTGAGTTGCTGTAGTCAGTGGCAGCATCTTTGGCTTCCAGCAATTCACCCATTCTGACTTTGTTCTTTATTCCCTGCTGTCTCATATGCTCAAGAATAGGCTCCCAATTAATATTTGCCATGTTGCCTCATACTCGGCCATCAGATATGTTTGAAAAACTGCCTATTCATTAAGCACTTCTACTTGAAATATATGAGGTGCTGTGGAGGATGACCAAGGGAAGGGAAGGTCCCCAAAATATAACGGGACTCAGAGAACCAGCAAACACTGGCTTTGGGTAAATACCTAGGAGGATGCACAGAATTGTCATGGAGGCTGAGGTCTGCCTTTTTGTGCAGGGCTGCTGAAGACAGCCCTGGCGTGTTTCTAGTTCTAGTGTTCTTGATGCTGAAGGGGTGATGAAAAGCTTCAAAGACATTTTAAAAACAAGTGGAAAAAAGAAAAAAAAAAAAGGACAATATAACTGTTAAAGACATCATCTCCAAGAGTTTAGTTATCAAAGAGAAGGTTAAAAGGTGACTTGAGCATGGTCTGTTGATAAATATTTGAGAAGACTGCAGATAGTAAAGGGCTCTTAAATTCAGCAGACAGAATCATTACGCAAAATCCAGCATTGTGTGAAACAGTGTGAGTTTGTATCGGAGATAAGAAATGCATTTCCAGCAATGAGTGCAGTTAACCATTTGAAAACCTTTGGTTATGTGGTGGGTTACCTATTGCTTGCAAGCTTTAAATCCAGATTACTGCCTTTCTAAATATGTGTCCTCTGGGTTTTGTACAGACCTTGTGGATTAATTTTCATGCTCTGATGAGAAAGTAAAGTGGAAGCAAGACATTTTGATGTTCTTTCCCGATACTATCAACTCCCAAATATTCCCTCCACCCCTTTCCAGTTCCTGAAACACCCTCTAACTCCATTACATGCTCCATCTGCCAGGAACACCCTTCAGCTCCTCCTGCAGACACCGTAAGTTCTCTCTGCGTAGCAGTTATTAAGTTTAAACCACCTGGCAGTACTTCTGGGTGTGAATGGTAGCTCCCCATCCACATCTTTGCTGTGGCACAGGAGCTCAGCAGTGCCCTCAGGCATGGGAGTCAGACCTTGGTCCCAGTCTTAGCTAGAATGATTGTTTCACAGTCCAGTTGTGAAGGCCCCAGGGAGAGTGCTCGTGGTTAAACTGCACCTGGCTGGGAGATGCACCCTCCTGTAGGTCACAGTAGATGAGGAGATGGATGTGTCTGACCTGCTTAACAGGCCAGTGCCAAACTGGTTATTGGCTGTTTTCCCTTTAGACACTGCCACCCATCCAAGGGTCCTTGTGCAACCAAATCTGCAACTGAGGGGGGATGCATTCATTGATGCTGAGTCCTTTTGATCTTCTGTCTGTAAAACACAGAAGTGTGTCACATATTATTTTATCATACCTGTGCCTGCTTTCTCAATTTTCCTTACAGCTATGGGGTGCCTGAAAGATGACAACTCCACACCAAATGCAGTTTTGCCAAGGTTACACCTGAGACAGTATATAAAAATGAAGAAAGGCAGGTGAGCTCTGGTGGTTCAGACTTTGCTTTACTGTTATTTAATGCAAAGATTCCTCTTTATGCAATTTTTTTTTTCTGTTGCAACACTGTTTGGAAAATAATTTTTTTATACCTTCTCTCTCACAGCAGTTTATATAGCTACATTTATTTTCAGTCTTGATTTGATTGCAAATCTTCTAAAACATGCTTCTTTGTTCTTTTTAAACAAAGAAAAAAACCTCTCAAGTTAAATTTGAAGAAAATGATCCCTCTTCTTTTAAAGATGGTTTTGAAGCGTTTTGGAGGTTTTGAACTGCATAGCTATATGATAACTGTAAAGTTCCTTTTGTACTGGTTTGGATCTTGTACTTGGCAGGAGCTTGGAGCTTCTCTTTGTCTAGGTAATGAGCAATAATAATAGTGATAAAGACACATGAATATTTACAATAGATTCTGTGACAATGTGTTGGTCCATTGTGAGATAATCTTAAATCTAATACGGTTCTGAATCTCAAGCTGTAAAAAAACCACCCCAGTTTTGAAATGACATGCTGTTCTGACATAATCTTCCCTGCATAGTGAGTTAAGATATTTAGGCCTTTTTAAATACCAGTCACTGAGTTTACAATTTTATCTTGGAATTTGGACACATCAGAAAAGTAATGAAGAAGAGTGTTACCAAGAACAGGGGACCTGTTGGCATGTGATTTCAATTACTTGCAACATCAATTATTAGAGGCTTCACATGCTTGAAATTTAATATTTTTTTAATCTACCAAAATCAACTGGCTATATTTGGGATCCTCCTTAAACAATCAAAACTTGTACAAAATAGCAGAAACTGGGTCTTCCAGGCCTGGGATAAGTTGTGTGTTTTTGTTTAAACAGTATGGCAAATTCTAGCGTGGATTTGCCAGCAAACCCAAAGAATAAATATTCCAAGTTGTTTTGCTTCTACACCTAGCAGTTTCAGATATCCCCAGCAGAGAGATTTCTGTCTCTAAAACTCTCTGTTTCTAAGGAATGTGCCCCAGAATACTTTAGCACGAAGAAAGTGTGGCAAGCAGGTCATCCTTCCCTTCTGCTCTACCATGGTGAGGCCACACTTGGAGTACTATGTCCAGTTCTGGGCTCCCTGGTTCAAGAAGGACAGGGAACTACTAGAGAGGGTACAGCAAAGGGCTACAAAGATGATTAGGGGACTAGAACATCTCTCTTATGAGGAAAATCTGAGGGAGCTGGGTGTTTTCAGTCTGGAGAAGACTGTGGGGGAATCTTATCCAATACTTAAATGGTGGGTGTCAGGAGGATGCGACCAGCCTTTTTTTGGTGGTGCCCAGTGATAGGACAAGAGGTAACAGACACAAACTTGAACATAGCAAGTTCCATCTAAACATTGGGAGGAACTTCTTTACTTTGAGGGTGATGGAGAACTGGAACAGGCAGCCCAGAGAGGTGATGGAGTCTCCATCTCTGAGGATATTCAAAATGTGCCTGAATATGTTGCTGTGTGACCTTCTCTAGGTGAACCTGCATTGGCAGGGGATTTGGACTAGGTGATCTCCAGAGGTCCCTTCCAGCCTCTAACATTCTGCGATTCTGTGAAAGCACATATCAAATAGGAAAGGCAAACTGTGCTATAGTGACGTCCCAGGTCTTGTTTAAGCCATCAAAAAGAATGTGAGTTAACATGCTCTCACCTTCTTTTTAAATACATCTGATCTCATTTCCATTCCCGTGGCAATTGGAAATTTAGACAAGCACAGGTCACTGAAAGTCGGTGGTTCAGCCTTTGGGTTCAGATAATCTTTCTTTGAGATATGTGATTGTTCATCTAGTATGTGATTATTTAAGGGTGCTAATAAAAAAAAGACAACAAAAACCACCAACAACAACAAAAAAAACCCAAAACAATAAAAATCAAAACAACCAACCAAAAAGGAAAGAAACGAAATAAGTCTGTGAGCATTAATTAAGGTCTTTGTCCAGCAATTCTAAACACCTTTCCTTTTCTCCTGGCTGACTGTGTTCCCAGGGTATCCAAAACCTGCATTGCTGAAGCCATAGTATCCTGCAGGAACAGCTGGTGCAGCACCTGTACACAGCAAACTGCTGCACCGACAGTGTGCAGTTTAGCACTGAAGATAATGACTGACTAGCACGGTGCAGTTGATCACTGTTTCTTTTTACATTTCCTCTTCAGAACAACTATGGTAAACTTCCGGAGTAAAAGCAAGCATGCCTCTCTTTTGGCTGGCACCTGTTGCTTGGAGCCCCTATGGGACTGCTGCTGCCCACAACAGTGCCACTGCACTGGGAGCACGCATGGGAGCCCAAGGTTCAGGGACACTTCTCAGTGTGTAGTCAAGATGACATGCATTGCACATTAAAATGCGGATTAAAGGATATTACCTAAAGTCAGCTGAAATCAGTTTGTATTAAATGTTTTTCTAGTGTTACTAAAGTTTTGGGGTTTGGGTGGGGTTTTTTGGTTAGTCGGATTGTTGTTTGGGTTTTTAAAAGACATCCGCAGGACTCATGCCTTGCTAATTCATATTGATACATTAATTCTCAATTTCCTTAGAGGAACATATTCTGAGGAAGTCCTTGGAAGCTTTCTGCAGGGATTCTCTGCTGGCTGCTAATACAGGTAAGGAAACATCCCTAGCAAAATTTTCCATAAAAACTAAAAGAAAGGAATGTATTAAAGTTCTGGAACTTTATATGTAAAGTACAACACTAGCCTTAAATATTTCTCCCATTCCACACCACCCTGGCTTCTGCATTTATAATGTCTCTGTAATTCTTGGATTTAATTTGCTTAGTTTGCAAGAAAAAAATGAGTTTTCCCTTTCTCCACATGACTGCATCAGGTTTGTTTAAACTCTGATGTGAATAATGATGAATTATTCAGTTCTTTTCTTGTTCATGAGTTATGCACAGAACTATATTTATGAAGTAATTTGTAGTCTCTAGCCATCTGTAGTCTCTCCTTGCTGGAAAGTCCAACCAAATATTCCTCAGTAGATTTTTCTGCAGATTCCCTTGATTCACTGTTCATGCTGCCCAGGCAGTGACCGGTCACAGAAGTTTCAATGTGAGGCCTCAGATCACTGAATGAGTGATGGCTGGTTTTGATCATGAGTTAAAGGATGACTCTGCAAGGAATGATATTTCCCATGCACAACTATTCTGGCTCCTACACAAATGCAGGCTTTGCAAAGATGAGCTCAAACCTCTCTAAATATCTGTCAGTCAAGGACTATTGCAGAGTAGACAGAAAGGTGCAGAAAGTTGAGGAAATCAAATGGCTGCTCTGATATGAAAGGAAGGTTTCTGAGTTCACTGAATTCACTCCCACCTTGCTTTAGTCCAGTTCTACCCTTTTGACCCAAGAAGAAATTCAGTCTACATCCTCTGGCAGACAAAATGGAGACTCAACCTCTTTCTGCTTGCTTGCTCTAGAGCTTGTTGGGAAACAATTCTGCTGAATGCTGCAATGACACTGCTCATTATCAACTTTTCACAGTACACCAGCAAGTTAGTTTTCTTCTGGAAATTCTTACTTTGCCACTGTTTATCCTCCTCGCCCACAGTCTCTGCCTGAAGGCTGTGATTCTCTCTGAAATCTATCAGTCTGGTTCCTTGGCCAACTGAGAAAGTTAATTAGCTGTTTTCTGCTTTTCTGTGCTTATGCCTTTCTCTGGGACAGAGATGGAGCTAGAATTGAGATGCCTGAATAAGCATGAGCATCACAGCACTTTCATCCACCCTTGTCAGGATCCTTCTCCAGATAGGTAAGCAGGTTGCCTCTACAAACATCAACTTTATCATCTTGATCTCACCCAAACTTTAAAAGCTCTGGAAGACCCTGGAAAATGGTTCTTCACAGTTTGGGGGAATACAGAGCTCCCTGTGCCCATCCCTGATTTTGCCCAGTGTTGAGGCACTCATGCTCCCAGCCTGGGTGAGCAGGGAGTTGCTCCATATACCAGGAGGGCTGCAGCAGTTAGGAGAGAAGGAGAACTAGAGAGCAGGCCAGGACTGGAAGGGGCTGCTGGTCTGATGTGAGGATTCGCGTCAGGTTGTGAGGGTTTATTGTCCTCCTGAGCTTAGGAGGAGAATGAGGCATGCACGTTTACCACAGCTACAGACTTCTGGGAAGTTCCAGTGCATTCATGAAGTTACTGAGAAAGGACAGTAGTTGGCAAAGACCTGCATGGCTTTTCAAGCATCTGAATTTCCTCAATAACTGAGTTTGATCCCTGCTGACAAAGATAAAATCTACCAGGTTTAATTAAGTGTGGGATGCCATTAATGTCTGAGGAGACTTTAATAACACCAGAACATATTCATAAACTGATCTGATGCTCAGCGATTTTTTGCATGCACATCTTTATCTAACATACCCTACTACCTTCCTCTCTTAGGCTGGTTCTTACTCTGAGATTTGTGAAAATGTCGTACAGTGGCTGACTGTTCCCTTTTGTGGTGGAGCTGCCATACTGAGCAGTCAAGGTACCGAGATGGAAAAACAATATTTGGAAAGGTTTCTATTCCAATTCCTAATTTCATGGATTACTCTGAAATTGGTATTATCTATTTTGCCTGAGTGGCAGCTGTTTATAAGCCTTAAGGGAGAAATACTAAATATCACTTTCTCTTTCATAAGAAAGATGATCTTATTTATTTGCTTTGTACTTTTTATATGCCCCAAAGCACCAGACATTACTTCAGCACTCCAGAAGTGTTCTGCCCTGTGCCTTCAAATTAGCCCACCCTGCCAGGCTTGGCAACACGTGTTTGACATTTCAATAGCATTTTGTACTTACATGGTAACTGATATCTCCAAAGCTCCCTAACAGAACACAGCCCAACTTCATCCCCTGTAAAAAATGATTGACTGTCCCAATGATACCCTAGTTACACATCATAATATTCCTGTGGGATACGTAATATTTCCATGGAGTGGGTCAGGAAATGTAATATTTAAAATACAAAACTTTAAAAGGTTTTTGTATCATGCATTCAGGTTGACTCCAGTTTTTCATTGTTTCAAAACTATTGCATGTGTTCTCTCTATTTTTCTCAAAGACATGAATGAGATGAGAAAGAGAATGGTATCACTGTTTTACTCAACATCATACATTTATTTGGTTAAGACTTGCAGTAAAAACAGTAAGACTTGCAGTAAAAGCAGTCTCCTAGAGAACAACATAGGCCAGACAGAAACTGAAAAAACCAAAAGTTTTAAAGGTGGGCCACCTGGGTGACTGTTCTTGCTGTTCAAATACATGTGGTTTGTTCTGGTTCCTGGTCCTGTCATAAGCTGAGAAAACCAGGAGTAAGAGATGTCAGCAAGCCCCAGGCCAGCCAGCAGATCAATAGCTGAGTTGAGATGAGAATATAGTTCTTACCTCCTGGGGTTGTGGTTGGACACAACTGCCTCTACTGTGTTATCAGAAAATCCCATTAAGAGCAACCCATTTATCCCAGGACAAACAGATTTAATTTCTTCTTTATTTTTTAAAGTTTTTTCTAGTTCTCTCTCACCAAACATTGCTCTAAAAATCGACATTTATCTTCCTTGTACAGAACACTTTCAGATATTTGCAGTCCTCTGAGCTTGCTCTCTAACATTGGAAAGCGATAGTGCTAGGGAATCAAAGCCTGTGATAGACTTTTTAATAGACAAATAATACCACCAGATTTACTTGTTGACAATGGAGTTGATGCTAATGGAAGACACTGTGAACTAAGGGAACTTTGGGGTCTTTTAATGCTAAAAGCCTTCAGCATGTAGGTTTTTAATTTACAAGCTCCACTTACCATCAAGTTGTTATCCGGAGCCTGAGGCTTACAAATGGGTTAAAATGGATAAAGCAGTTAAAGAGGTGCTGAAGTATTATTAAGCACAGAGTGCTGAGCACTAATACTCCATGTAATTGCCACACTAGTTGGGTGGAGAGGTACAGGCTGCTGGTTACTACCACCTTTGTGGAAGATCCACACCTATGTGTTCACGGGGAATAGAGGATGGCAGGCTTAAGCTTACCTGCATGCCAGGAAAAACAGGCAGCGATCAGGAAGCCATTCTTACTAAGACTGGACTTACGTATTGGTTCCTCTCAGGAAGCCAAACTCAGTGCAGACGTGCTGGAAATACACTCCTGAGCTGCACCAGCCACCCCTCCAGGAAGCTGCGGAGTGGCCCGAGCACTTGGCTGCACCGGTACTGTCACATTTCAGGCAGGAGGAACTGTACTTGCCTGGTTCTGCCTGCAAACAGCAGGAAAATCACAGTCTCTCTCACTGGGGGCTGGTGTGACTTGCAATAGGGGACAGATCTGTATGCCAGATAGAACGGGTTTTGCTGTTCTTTGAGTTTTATTTTCCTGGGAGATGTGAAAGGAAAGGGGAGGGGAGACCATAGTATGTATTTAAATTAACAGAAGCTGTTTGGCTCCTTACATGAACGACACATTCAAAAACTGCACATCACAGAAATGGGAAGGCAATTTGACAAGAGGGAAGCACTTAAAATAATGGGATTGCTTCATAGCCAACAATGAGGTCAGGGTTATGAAGAAGTCCAAACCAGGTTAGAGCTCCTCATTTCAAACTAATGAACCCCTTGATGACAGGAGCTAGAGTTTCTTGACGAAGGGGATGGACTGTTTGCAGCAAAGTGGTGATGTCAGTGTCAGAAGCAGCACCAAGAGGTTAAAGACAGTAATTTAATTCACTTGGGCAAGCATTTGTCACCTTTCCGGTCAGGAGGATCTGCACAAATTCCTTTTCTGGGTTCAAGTTCAACACTTTATCTTCAAAATATCAAGGCCAAGCAGAGTTCAGTTTTACATGCTCACGTAGAAGTTCACCTTTTATTCACCAGAAATATATTGTTTCATGGCTCATAAATATTAAACTAATATAAATGTAACCTCTGTGCTCTTAAGGCTGATCATGAGTGAATGAATTTAAGCACTAAAATTTCCAAGCTGCAGTATCTTTCTCTGTTGTTAGCACCCTTTGCTAGAGGCTGAAAAAAAGCACCAGCACCTGTGGCCAGCTTGCATTCAGAAATGATGTCCTCTCCTCAATTCCTACCTTCCCTCCTCTGACTCCCTTGTTGTAGCAACTGAACAATCACTGATATCCCAGCCTGGCTTTGTGAGCTTTGAAAACAACAGTAAACCCCCAAATGTCTCCAGTGCCCCATCCACAAAAGCTGTGCCCCATATAGAATGAGGGCGTTACTGGTTTCTGTGGTGCTGTGGCTGCAACAGTGCTGCTGTGTCCTTCTTCAGTAATTTGATGGTGTGCTGCTGAAAAGCAGCACAGTCTAGAAGTCACCAGTAACAGAAATGTCCAAGTGATTTTGTGCTGTGACTTTTGAGGTGAAAAACTTGGTTGGAAAAAAACAGAAGTCATAAGTCTATTTGCCTCACCTACTTACTGTGAGCTTATCTGGAACAGTTTGTGAAATTCTTTGGAAACCTAATGTATTTAGCAGATAGGGGCCAAGACTCTCTGTGAGCTTGCCAAAAGCAAACTTTAATTCACAGTCTTGATATCATGGGAGAGCTATTCTTCAAGCAGCCTGATGTAAGGCTTTTCTGACATTTATGTAGTGAAATACAATTTGGTCCCATATTTAAAGGGGGAAAAAAGTAAGCAAAAAAAATCTCTTGGCAAAGCTTTGAGGTTGACAACCAACATTTAAAAGTTACCCTAATCAACCTCCTTTCTCTTACAGGTCTCTGAGAGAAGTTCTTGGTTTCTCCTTTTGTGCAAAGAAAGATATATATAGTTGGCTTTGAATCTTGAGGGATCAGATTTCTCCAGATGCTGAATGCCTTCAGCTCCTATAATTTCTGTCTGCCTTCATATGGCGCCTATGAAATAGCAGATGTCCTCCTGAGTACTTCTGCCACTGACCAGCTAGAAAAGCTATGTTAGCTCTAAGGATGTCCTTACTCCTCTTGCTTCCTTCTCCCTTGCCTCATGCTGAGTACCTTCTTCAGTCTCACCTGCTACCTGCTATTTACAGAGATAGGAAACAGAGCCTGCTGTCTGCTTCAGATTTCAAACATGATGCACATCTCATATCCAGAGAAGACCATGAAGACAACTGAGTAGATAAGCAGAGTGATAGAAAGCAGGATTAGTGATAAAAAGGGATTTAAAGGCCATTCTGTAGATCTGAAGTAGCAAAAAAAGCCTGGCAGGGGTTGATGATATCCTTTGCTGGAGATGGTGCTTGGGGCACTATTAATACTCTCGTGCTGGTGATGATAGGTGTAGAAAAACAGGAAGTGACAAGAGTACAAAGTGGTTTTGCAGGGGGAATCAGTCCTCCAGCCAAGCTGCTGAACCTTGCTGACCAGCAGAGACCTCGTGCTGCAGCTGTGACTCATATGGGATGTGCCTGGTGAAACTTATCTCCTCACAGAGAAGGTAGGTGGGGTCGAGTATCTCTCTGAAGAGAAGAGAGTCCCAGAGAAGGCATAAGTGAGTATTTTGCTACATGATTCACAGGTGACTCTAGCTTCACATGGGGGGTAATCTCGAACATACTGCAAAGTACCTATGCTATCAAAAGCAGATTAGAGCCTCTCCCCATGCTCTCTTGACAAGCCTTTCAGTCTGCCTGGATGAGCATGACATTAGGACGCTGATGCTGCTAGAGTGTCTATTTTTCTGATGAGGCAGGAGATGAAGTCCTGACTGCCTGTTGTTATTCAAGAGCTGACGGTGCTTTCTGTGCAGAGAAAGCCAATGACTCTTGCCCTGCGTGAACGTATTATATTCCACTTCAGCTTCCATGGCATTTTGCTGTTCTTGGCCCAAATAATTGTTCATTCCCTGTTAGGGCCATGGAACTGAATAGCAAACTGTTTCAGCCCAAAGGTAGCAGTACGACAGGACCTGTGATAAAGCTGAACTTACTGCTGACTTAACAGAGTGACCCAAAAAGTGGAATCAACCCAAAGTGTCTTAAGGTCTGAGGCTGCAACATACCGTGTTGAGATGAGCAATCCAGGACCTGGACCCCTGTGTTAGACACCTGCGTGCAAGGGAAGCCCCATGCCTTTGGCAGGGGTTCCTAGGCCAGCATGCTGAGCAGATGGCCTACACTGAGCAAAAGGGTAGCAGAGCCTAGTAGAGTAGCAACTCCATGCCTCAGGAGTGATGGTGTTCATGGACCAGCTGTTTCTCTGGCTTTTCCTTAAAAACATAAACAGATGTCCTGGGATGATGGCTACAGCTGTTTTCCTAAGAGGGAAGAAGGTGAGAGTTTGTCCCCTTATTTGTCTGGAAGGGACCAAATCCACACAAATCCAGAAGTGTGGACTGGAGGTGAGAGGTGGCAAGTGTGGGTCTGACTCCCTCTCAGCTGAGGTGTCCTGCCTCCTAGGGTAGTGATGCGGGGGAAGTGGGGTTCTGGCCACTTGGGTATTGTAAGACAAGTTCCTATTTTCCTCTCATCGTTTGGTTTGAAGAGTGATGTCTGAGCATGAGACATGAGTTAAGCATATTCTGAAACCACCTCTTAGATCAACCATCCTGTGGATCATGGCTAAAGGTCTAATTTCCCCATAAGGGCTGTAGTTTGGCATAGATCAGTTGTCAACCTTGAGAAAGAAGTATCTGTAAAAAAAATTCAACTCTAGGCATCTGAGACACTGGAGCGTGGAAGAAATCACACCTCAAGTCAGCAGCCTGGATGCCTCCTGGCCAGATGAGGGTTTTTCTAATGTCGGTTTTAGATGTGGTGCTATGCAGAGAACTGGTGCTTATCCAGACTTTCAGGATACTCTTGATATGACAGGAAGTTTTCTGGGGGTTTTTTTTGAAGCATTTGCCTCTTCTTTGTCATAGAAAGTAATATTTGATGGAAGTGACAATCTGCATGGTCCTTTCGATAAAAGCAACACACATTACTGTTTAATGAAGCTTGTGACTCAAGGTTTTATAAAATATGTTTAGATTCTGCATTACAAGACCCAGTAATAGAGGAATGAGCTTAGTGTGTATGCAGGAGAAAAGCTTCTCTCTTGGATATTTTACAGAGGTTCTGGAAGAGAATTGACTGGAATACTGCTCAGAAATAAGGCTGCTGCTTGTATGGCAAATGTTATTGGTAAGTCCATCCCCAAATGTATTGTTTTATCATTATTTTCCTATCATTTGTACTGAAAACATATTACTTGTTGCAGTATATAATTTGGTTACTAAGGTTACTAGATGGTATCTCTTTTGGAATGATTTACAACTCCTAAATACACTTTCATCCCCCAACAAACTGACTGCAAAGAAGAATCTGCTCTAATAAATTAACCATGGTAAATGCAGACTGACCTACAAATTAAGAAATGCAAGGTTAAATACAAACATCGATCAAAGGCAAGAACTATAAATAGATAATGAAGAAACAACGCCTGCAAAGCAAAAGGCTCCTGGAGTTTTCACATTTGCTGGCAAATGCTGCTACTTAAGTACTCTCCTCACCGAAAGAGGAGCATACTGCTTATATGCATTCAGAGGAAATGTGTGGCAGGAAACCTTGTCACTTCCACCCAGAGTAAGTCAAGAAAAAAACACACTCTATGAAACTTTGCAGGGAAGTTCAGCATAGCTCCTCCAGAGCCAAGGCTGAGACTGGACACACAGTATCACTGCCACCCCATGGATGAGAAATTGCTACTTTGATTATGTGTTTTCTATTATTTGTTCCCTACAGACCACAACTGTCCTGCGATGGGATGAAAAAGGTGCTGTGTCCTGAAAGACCGTGTGATGGTTTAGGACATACTGGCAATCAAGTCTGGGCTTCCTCTCCAAAAGGAACAGGACTTTTAAACTTGTCACTATGTTTTACACCATTTTTCACTTATTTTGGCTTTGTGCTGTTGGTGAAGTCCAAAGCTATATTTTACAAACGAGCATCTGCTTATCACAGAATCACAGAATAGCTATGGTTGGAAAAGACCTTTAAGATCAAGTCCAACCATTATCTAACTCTACAAGGGCCACTACTACACCATATCCTTGATGTCTTTTAAATATATCCAGGGATGGCAATTCAACCACTTCCCTGGGCAGTCTACTCCAGTCTTTGATAACCCTTTCAGTATAGAAGTTTTTCCTAATGTCCAACCTAAACCTCCCCTGGTGTAACTTGATGCCATTTCCTCTTGTCCTATCATCTGTGACATGTGAGAAGAGACCAACAGTCACTGCTTTACAATCTCCTTTCAGGTAGTTCTAGAAAGCAATAAGGTCTCCCCTCAGCCTCCTTGTTTTTACAAACTAAGCAAGCCCAGCTCCTTCAGCCACTCCTCAGAAGACTTATTCTCAAGACCCTTTACCAGCTTTGCTGCCCTTCTCTGGACCTGCTCCAGCACCTCAATGTCTTTCTTGCACTGTGGTACCCAAACCCAAACATTACTCAAGGTGTGGTCTCACTAGCTCTGAATACAGTGGGACAATCACTTCTCTAGTCCTCCTGGCCACACTTCCTAATGCAGGCCAGGATGCTGTTGGCCTTCTTGGCCAACTGGGCACACTGCTGGTGCATGTTCAGCCAGCTGTTGATCAACACGTCCAGGTACCTTTCTGCTGAGCAGCTTCCCAGTCCCTGTAGCATTGCAAGGGGGTGCTGTGGCCCAGAATCCTTCAGCTTGAAGGTAGAATAGAAATCTGTAAAAGTGGGTGTAGTCATTAACACTGAAACATAAATTATACAGGCAACATGCAGATCCCTGTGTGCCATCACCAGTCTCTCTCTTTCAGGGCAGTCATACTGACAAGTAGTGAATGAGGATCCAGCCTCCTAGGAATGGGACCCTTTCAGGCTTGTGTTGTACTTGCAAGGTTGGCATCCCTGTTTTGAAAGACAGGCCCTAAAGCTCTCACCTAAAGTGTGATCTTTTCTCTGGAGCTTTATAATCTGCCATCAAAGGTTTTGGGAACACCTTGTTTCATTAGAAGCATGATCCCACTGGAGGTCTTTGAGCCTGCATGGCTGTAAATAATGTATAGACAGATGCCCTTAGAGATGCAGGACAGGCCCTAGGGAGGTGGGGAGCCTAGGAAATGTTCTCTGCTAATTAGAATCCCATTTTCATGTAGCTGCCCATGGCAACAAGGAAAATTGAATGTAGCACTTGAAGGGATTTAGGAGCAGATTTAGAACTAGAATGCTACTACTCAGATGAGAGCATTGTCTTTCATAATCATGGAAGAAGAAAAACAAGACAGAAAGGATGTGGTTTAATTAGGCCACCAGTGTAATAACCCAGCTGGGAGTGCCACTTGGAAGCATGCTGTAGAAAACAAGCATCTTTTTTTCCCTTAAGCCTCTCTCTTCTTTGCAGCGCTGTGTCAGCTTTCTCTCTGTCAGGGCCCTGAGGATACAGAAACAGCGTGGTTGAGGTTGGAAGAGGCCCCCAGAGATTGTCTAGTCAAACCCCACCTGCTCAAAGCATCATCTGCTAGAGCAGCATCTGTTAGACCAGGTTGCTCAAGATTGTGTCCAGTCAGGCTTTGATTATCTCCAAGGATGAAGACTTCACAACATCTGTAGGCAATTTGTCCAATGTTTGACCAGCCTCACATTAATTTATCTTTTTTCAATCTTATGTTTAAATTGATTTTTCTGTATTTCAATTTGTGGTCATTGCCTCCTGTACTGCCACCAGGCACTACTAAGAGCCTGGTTCCACCTTATGTACTGCCTCACATCAGGTACTTATACATAAAGATGAGATCTCCCTCAGGCATCTCTTCTCCAGGCTGAATAGTCCCAGCTCTCCAAGCCTCCCCTTCTGTGCTGGAAAGTTGGAGCCCTTTATGATTTTTGTGGCCATTTGCTTGACTCGCTCCAGTATGGCCACTTTTTTTTTTATTGAGGAACCCAGACCTGGACCCAGCACTCCAGGTTCATCTCACCAGTGTTGAGGAGAGGGGAAGGATAACCCACCAATCTGCTGTCAGTGTTTTTTTTAATACAGCCCAGGATGCTGCTTGCATCACACCTTCTTTGTTGTGAAGGTGGACTGCTGGTTCAAGGTCAGTTTTCTGTCCCACCATGGGTGTCCTGTGCAGAGCTGCTTACCAGTTGGTTGAACCACAATCTATACTGGTGCATGGGGTTATTCCTCCTCAGGTGCAGGACCTTGCATTTGCCTTTGTAGAACATTGTGAGATTGCTGTCAGCCCGTTTCTCCAGCCTATCAAAATCCTTCTGAATGACAGCACATTCATCTTGTGTATTAACTACTCCTTCCAATTTTGTGTCATCTGCAAATTTGCAGAGGGTGTCCTTGTTCTGGTCATCCAGGTCATTAATATAGATGTTAAACAGTACTGGCCCTGCTGTCAGTCCATGGGGTACACTACTAGTGACTGACTTCCAGCTGGATTTTGTGCTATTGACTATAACCAATTGAGCAAATCAACCAGATTTCAGTCCAACTCACTGTCCACTTATCGGGTCTGTATGTATGAGTGAGACAGTTCTGGAGATGTCATAAGCTTTCCTAAAAGCACAATAAATACTGTAGAGTGCTCTTTCTTCAAGTCCTCTCATCATAGAAGGCTGTTAGGTTAACTGAGCATGATGTGCCTCTTGTAAATCCATGCCAATTACTTCAGATCACTTTCTTGTCCTTCAGGTTTTTGGACATGATTTCCAGAGGGATGGGTCATCACTTTCCCAGAGGTTGTGAGGCTGAAATAGTAGTTTCCCAGAGCATCCTTCCTGCCCTGCTTGAAGGTAGGAGTGACATTTACTGTCTTCCAGTCCTCAAGAATATCTCTTGGTCAAAATGACATTTCAGTCAAGAGTGGCCTCAGAATTACATCAGCAAGCTCCCTCAGCCCTCATGGATGTAACCTGCCAGGTCCCAAAGACTTGTGTACGTTATTGTTTTTTTTCATGCCCCCTAACTTGGTTCTCCTCCAGTGAGGGTAAAAATTCCTCATTCCAGGCTTTCGCCTTGGTCTCGAGGGCCTGGGTTTCCTAAAGGCAAATCTTACCAGTAAAGACCAACATAAAGAAGACATTGAGTACCTTGACCTTTTCCACATCCTTTGTCACCAGGACCTCTTTCATTCAGCACTGGATGCTACATTTTCCCCAGTCTTTCTCTCAGGGCTGGATGAGCCTCAGAAGTTGCTTTGTGACATCCTGGATCTGAACCCCCAGGGCTGCCTAGACAGCAGGTCAGGTCAGCAGTCCATCACCTGCAGCAAAGAGTTGGCCACTGCTATAACTCCAAAGGAAAATCATGACCCCAGCCAGTCTCACCAAGGACTCCCACTTGCATCTTCTGTTCATGGGCCCAGAAGACCCATTTAAGCTCATGCTCATGGACCATGTCCTGGCCTGAGCTATGACATAGGTTTGCCTGTGCCCAAATCTGTCCTTTGCTGTCCTTACTGAGCTTCCTGGATGGGGCCTAGACCTTTCATTGTAGATAATGTTGCCTTCAGTCCTCTCTTCTGGGTGAACTTTGGGGTCTGCATTACAGGTAGGTCATAGGTAGCTTTGTCCCTAATCTTGTGTCTGACCCTATCTCCGGCCTTCAGCATGAGCCCTAGAGCTGATTCAGTGCCATAATCTGTTTGACAGTCACCAGATGGTTGAAGAAATGTCACTGTCAGCTGCTCACTCTGCTAGAGGATAGTGTGATTGCACCTCATGTGTTGAGGGCACTGACTGTGCTTGGGTCATCCTTAGGTCCCATCTTGTCTCTCCTTAATGGCACAGCCCTGCTCTTTCTGCTTCCTGGCAGCCTCAGCCAATCCTCTGCTTCACTCAACTCAGTTTCATACTCTTTCTCCTTCATGAGGTTTCTGGGGAGGTCCCTCTCCATACACGTGTGTTCTGCGAAGATCATTCTCCTATCCTTGTAGGTACATAAATGTAGTGTAACAAACTGTACCCCGAATTATAGGAGACTTTGATTGCCACACAGGCTTCACCCAGACTTTATTTTAATTTCTGGCAACTGAATGTACTTTCAAAAGAAGAGGTTTTGCCCTAGAGATTTGCCACAAGGTGTTGCTACTAGTTAATTTTGTTTCTCCTCCACCCTGCCTCCCTCACTGAGGTCTTAGAGACTTAATTTCCTTGCTGTTATCAACTAAAGGCACATCTGCTTTCTGATTCACTTAAGATGATTTTTAAATCAAGCTGGTGCTGCACATGGTTCTTTCTAATTGGTATACTCTGACTTATCACCTTGGAGAAATCCTAGCCATGCCCTAAATCCTGATGATTAAGTCAGCCTCTTAATAACATCCCAAATCACTTCTGTGCAGGTGTACAATAATAATTTTATGAGGGCAGTTTCTTGGCTGCAGAAAGGTGTAGGAGATGTGCGAGCCCATCTCAGGCTCTTTTCAATGCCAACCAAAACCAGTCTTGTCACTGAGGCATTGCTTCGTGCTGCCAAGGGGTCTGCTTTCCTATCCTCAGCCAGCTGCTAAGATATCTTCTTTCTTATCACTCCATTCTGAGCAATTTAGCAACCTTCCACAGGAAACCAGCTGTCTAGTTGTGCACTGAGCATACCATGTTATGCTTGTGAACCCAGGCGTAGCTCCCTTGGCTTGTTGACATCATCCTGAAGTGGGATTTGGAAAATCACTGAACCTGCTGTTCCACAGTACCTCTGTATACATGGGGATCATGGCATCTCATCTCTCCTTGATTTGACACTGTTCTGGATGACGGTAGCTAAAAGTAAGCATTTTGTCTTTCATCAGGGGAACACGGTGAGCTCTCTCCTGCATGTTGGGGCAGCAGAATTCATCTCTGAGATAGTGCTCTGTTCTGTGAGGAGAGGCTGGTGCCCAGATCAGGCATGTGAAACATTGTCCCAGTGTGGCACTGTCCATCCAATGCTTATTTTCTGTGATTCATCATCCCAGCATGGAGCTT